>CM034154.1:186479584-186647673 GCA_019776745.2 Taxus chinensis | reverse complement strand
ACTAATTATTAATAAGCTCCATTAACAATAATTTCGTACTTACGTATCGGGTAAGTCGATAGGGGCAGTCAATGAATGTGCATACTTGTATGTATATGAATGTTACAAATTGAAAAAACTGACTCACAAATGATGTATCTGTTTGGTTCCTTCTTCAGATAACCTTAGTCATAATTGCCAAGCATTGTTTAAGAGATTTACTTGAATTTCTATTTTAGAGGGTAATATTGATAAAATCTATTTCTAACGCTCACATAGAGAACTTCAAAAAACAAGAAAATAATCTCCACCTATACATATCATATACACCAAGTAGGTAGCCATATAAAAATTAGTCCCAGTCTACACATTTGTTTGTGGATGGAATCATTGATGATGGTCCCAAGGTTGATGAATTGCTTTACGAAAAAGCTGATAACAATCATTCAAATCGTTCAATATCAAAAATATCACATGTCTGGATTTCCCACTGCCCAATTAAGAAATGTGATCATGTTGGATAGATCTTCAAGGAAATCACTACGATGAAAGGTTCCAAATATCCTTTTTCCTAATCCATTCATGATAGATTGCGTTGAGGCATTAATCTTGGTGTGCAATCCCATAATTTTGAGATTCTTCAACTGAATTATTAATGTATTCCTTGTACTCATGAATACTAAAGAGCTCATCAATGAAGTTTCAACCAAAGTGGGTAACTACCTCTCCAACTGCACATGCAAGAATGAGATCCAAGAACTTGAGACAATCCACTTTGTATAGGAGAATAGCAAGGCTGCTTTGTTTGGCGAATGGATCATTTTGTGGAATTCTTTGGGATCAATGTGCTCTACTCAAAATTTGAAGGTGGTTTTACCCCCTTTTAGTTTGAACTTAATCTCATGGTTTTGAGAGGCTAAAGATAGACATGTGAGAAAGTTAAATAAAGTTTTCTTGGAAAACCCAAGAGAGATGAGTGGTTTGAGAAATTATGTCTCCTCAACATGGACACCATGAAAACCCTATCTTCTAAACATGAAATTCCACATGAGACCAATTGATCGTGGAGTGATTGAGAACATGAAAAACAGGGGGCGAAGGCTTTTGGAAAACATGTGACTTAGACAATCAAGAAGAAGAGTTATGAAATTTTCCAAGTTGTGAGTGTTTTCTTACTATCAAAACTCATCGTGGAAAAAAAATTCGAAAACCTAGAGAATCCTACCTTGAAGAAGAAAAAGTCACAAGAAACCCCTGAGAAAACACAGAGTTTGGACAATAGTAAACAAAAAAATACAAACATTAACCAGTCGCTCACATGGAGAAGTTTTATAAAACCCCAAGTCACATTGGAATGAACGAAAAAAGCAAAGGTATACACTTGCAAAAAATTGGCAGAGAATTGGAGCGTGAAGACAAAAAAATGAAGGCATATGACATGAAATGTGAAGGACTTTTTTTATAGCCTAAAACATAAAAAATGATTCATTTAATGCTTTGGGGGGGGTGGGGGGATATGTAGTGTTAAATGGCTTGGAATACACTAGTTACAATCAATGTCGTTGTATTTGACCCCCACTTTTCCTGTTTGGAACTTCCCGTATTATGCTTTTAGCAGAACCGGAGGTTTAGCATTCTTGGACACACAATATCAATTGTATAAGGTGTAAAAAAGTTCATAAATGTCTGTTAAATAACTCCTTCCTTGATTAACAATCAGGTTTTGAGTTTTTTATTACCCGTAGCTCTGTCAGCTAGAAAATGGGTTGAGAAAAACTTTTGTTTGCTTTTAGGAAAATATCTCAAATCAAAATCAATTATTTTCCTTGGAGTCACTGTACGAAACTTCATGTTCGTCTCCACAATCAGTGCAATTGTTCGCCCATGATAATGAACCTTCCCAATAATACCTTCAGGCTTCAACTATGCTTCGACTATCAAATGACAATATTTTGTCAAGAATAAACAATGTGTATTCAGCAATCTCTTTTTCAAAAAAATTAACAGCAGCAACAATCATGCGTGTAATGTCCAACGGATACTAGAAAGTGGACACCCGCCTCGTGCTTTGATCATTGGAACTTATGAACCTCAAGAAGCTGTCCCCATAGCTCCATTAACAACAATTTATCACTTATCTCTTAAGGAAGAAGAAAGTGTGGCCATTCAGGCCGCATACATGAAGGTTGGAAATGGAAAGAACCAACTTCCTTGAGATCGTTTGTAATGGGTGTAAAGAATTCTGAAATGTCTGTTAAATAAGACCTTAATAAATAATCGAGGTTTTCGGACCATTATTTCTTATGAGCTTGATCATCTTGGAAGTGGGTTGAGAAGAATCTTCCAATGCTGATAAGAGACAGACTGCACATCAACCTCATCATCTTCACAATCAGCGCAATGATCTTCTTGGTAAGGCACATGACAATGAGCTTTCCCAATAATACCTTCAACTATGCTTCTGCTATCAAATGAAAATCTTTTGTCAAGAGGATACAATGAGTATTCAGCAATCTTTTTTTCAAACAACTTGGCAGCAGCAAGACTCATACATTTGTAGTGTCCAACGGATATTGGAAGGTTAACACCAACCTCGTGCTCTGATAGTAGGAACTTTTGAATGTCAACCAGCTATCAGCATAGGTTCAGTAACAACAGTTTATCACTTACATCTGAAGGAAGTCGATAGGGGCAGCCATTGAACATGCATACCCGTATGCATGTGAAGGTTGCAAATTGAATGAACCAACGACCCCATGCTGCAATTGCTTTAGTTCCTTCTTCAGCTAATATTTTGCAATAGTTGTTTCCGATAATTCGAATTATATGAAGCTGTAGGCGTCATTGACGTACTTCAAATGAAATGTTCCTTCTATTTCTCTAGCTAAGGGTGATATTGATATACCCTATTTGTGGCCCCCTTGGTGCATGACAACTTCAAAGCTGAGAAAATCCTTCCAGCCAAAGCGTATAAGACCATTAAACCGGCATACCCATATGTATGTAAACGTTGGAAATTCCCCCATGACGTAATTGTTTTAGTTCCTTCTTCAGCTAACATTTTGTCATACTCAATTTTGAGCATTCTAACTATATATAAAACAAAGGCATCATTGACGCAATTGAAATGAACTGCTCCTGTTTTCTCTAGCTAAGAAAAATATTGATATAGACCATTACACCAGCATAATCATATGTATGTAAATGTTGGAAATTGAATGATCCAACTCCCCCAAGCCGCAATTGCTTTACTTCCTTCTTCAGCTAACATTTTGCCATAGTCATTTTTGAGCATTCTAACTCTATAGAAAACGAAGGCATCATTGATGCAATTGAAATGAATTGCTCCTTATGTTTTATCTAGCTAAGGGTAATATTGATATACCCTATTTGTGGCACTAATGGTGCACGACATTGTCAAACATGAGAATAATCTCCCAACCACAGCATATAAACCAAGTAGGAAGTCATCAGAAAATTATTGTGTTGTTCAGCTCACATATATGTGTGTGGATATAGTCATTGATGATGGTTCCCCAATCAATGAATTTCTTATCATAATATCACACCATGGGATTTCCAACAATCTGAACGAGCTCTTCATGGAAATCAATCTGATTAAGAGTCATAAGTATCTTTCGGAAACCGTGCCTTTTTGTCCCAGTCAAAAACATTTATATTCGTGAGCGTCTCAATTAATTTGAAATTCTTCAACAGTTATCTATATGTAATTCTTGTTCGCAAGAATACCCTGTTTCGAGATAATAATTCTTGTTCTCAGGAATTCTTCTATTATTGTTCTCAGGAATACCTAGTAGTACAAGCAATTGTCTATCTACCTGCATTACGAATATCCCTCGTTTCGAGATTATAGTTTTCGTCCCATACAAGAATGAGATGCACATGCTGATTGGTGACTAGGAAGGATGCACCTTGAGGAAATCCAATGTTGTACAAACTAGTAGCCAAGGCTTTTGTCTTTTATGCATTGATCCTCCTGCATAACTCTTTGCGATAAATGTGTCTCAAATCATTACCAAACATAATTTTCAATTCTTGACTCGATATTTGAGGGAGTTTTACCCCTTTGAGTTCTAACTTCGTCAAGGGCTTTTGACACAATGAAGTAAGACACTGGAAAAAATTGCATTGAATACTTACTTGGAAAACCTGTGAAAAATAAGTGTTTTTGTATTACAATACAAGGCTTAACTTTTATTATTATGTCACTATCAGTTATGCATCAACTAATATTCAGTTGTAACCTCCTAAAACACTTTGTAACTATCTCTTGCATGGTAATATGATGTACACACAGACTACTATGTGTACAATATAGTCCCTCGTCTTTCTTTCTTTGTTTACATTTTCTAACATTAGCATCAGAGCTATTGTTGCTTGAAGACTACAAGAGTACGGACATCGAGAAGAGAATTGTAGAAGTTCGAGTACACCTACACATCGAGGAGAGAATTGTAAAAGGTCGACTACACCTACACATCGAGGGAAAAGAGACGAAGGAGAGTGAGGTTGTTCATGAGGCTTGCGAATTTCCAGATGAATTGCAGACACAACGCCATCGATGCAGTCTGAAAATCACAAGTCTCAATAGACAAAACATGAGAATCCAAGCAAATTCCAAACAGCTTGTTAGACACGAATTAAATCGGGAAAAAAAAGTCAACATTTACAGACTACTAGGGCACAAATTAAAGTCGTGATTTATAGACAACTAGTGCACGAATTAAATCAGGAAAAACATCCTGATTTTCAAGGTTTATTGTCTGAGTTTGAATGATGTCCAAGGCACAAGAAAATTTGCAAATTCTAAGGAAGGAATGTTGAAACACCAGACCAGACTAGAACCTAAGGTTTTTCATTTCTTGCTATGATATTTTTGTCTATAGGTAAGAAATCAGCAGTAAGAAATCATAATATAAACAGTGTATTTCTGCTGTTCAATTTCTGAATAAAAAACAAGTTACAGTATTGTACTTTTGCATTTATTGTCGTGCCTGAAATAAGAAACTCAGAATATAGACCGTATTTCTGTTGTGCAATTTCTGAGTAAAAATCACGTTACAGTACTATACTGCTGCATTCATTTCCGTGCCTGGAGTGAGAAATTCAGAATATAGACTGTGACTTTCATTTTTACTGCATTAACTTATGGATCTATAATCAAATAGTGTGTAAAATAGATAACGAAGTCACTGTCTAGTTGTGCAATTTCTCCTTTGTTCTTTGTCTTCTTTGGGTTTCTTTTGTTGAGAAGTTGTATGGTTGCTCCTTTTTTTGTGAGAGTTGTGTAATTGCCTTCAATTGTTGTGTTGGGCCTCATGATGCGGTGGTTCTGGTGGTTGTACATCTGAATCATTCTGTGTTGGCGGCTCAATGCTACCGTAGATGACGAAGCTAACAAAACTATTTTGTTAGACAGTTTTCCTTCTAAATACAGCAAGAAAAAGCTCAAAGACAAACCAAATGGGTGAAAACATCATTGATGAAAAACACATTATTTTGATAAGCCCACAATTTGAAAACATTTTTACTGCATTAACTTATGGATCTATAATCAAATAGTGTGTAAAATAGATAACAAAGTCACTGTCTAGCCACAATATGAGGTCTATCATGACACAACTAGCAGAAGTCAATGCTACCGTAGATGACGAAGCTAACAATACTATTTTGTTAGACAGTTTTCCTTCTAAATACAGCAAGGAAAAGCTCAAAGACAAACCAAATGGGTGAAAACATCGTTGATGAAGAACACATTATTTTGATAAGCCCACAATTTGAAAACATTTTTACTGCATTAACTTATGGATCTATAATCAAATAGTGTGTAACATAGATAACAAAGTCACTTTCTAGCCACAATATGAGGTCTATCATGACACAACTAGCAGAAGTCAATGCTACCGTAGATGACGAAGATAACAATACTATTTTGTTAGACAGTTTTCCTTCTAAATACAGTAAGCAAAAGCTCAAAGACAAACCAAATGGGTGAAAACATTGTTGATGAAGAACACGTATTATTTTAACAAGCCCACAATTTGAAAACAGAATAGGGATCTAGTGTAGATGAAGCTCAAAATGGATGGATGCCCAGTTAGTTCAAAATTTTGTTGATCTTGAGAATAATACCCTTGCAAGAGTCATCAAACAACTTGACGAAGTGTTGTGGATATAGCTTGACATGGATAGTTGTTTAATAATTCAGGAGTTCGGGAAAGTGGAAACCGAGAACTCGAGGATTCAGCTCGGTGGTTACATCTTAACAAAGGTTACAAGGCAGCTTGATGGAGTTCTACCTAGTCAAAGAACTATTTTCAAAGAGAACTTTTGAAAAATGTGTGGCTTTGTTTGGTTATGTTGTTTCAATTTTTTGTCAACGTGTTTGTTATTTATTTTTGTACTCTAAGCCTTAAGAGGGGGTATTAAGTATTAGTTTTATTATTAAGTCACTATTAGTTATATATAAATTATTGTTTGCTTATAACCTCCTCAACCATTTTGAAACTATCAAACTACTAAGTTTGCATTTTGGTTCTTATTATTTCTTTCTCTGTTCACATCTTCTAACGTTTTGCAAATCAAGTTTCCTTAGCATGAACAATGTGAAAACTCCGTCTTCTATAAATGAATACTCCCCCACGATAAGAGTTGAGCTTGGAGTGATTGAAAAGTAAATAAATCTTGAGCGAAGGCTTTTGGAAATCCCACCTGTTAACCAATCATCAAGCAGAAGGGTACAAGAAAACTACTACTACAAAAATTCGTCGCGGAAAGATGGTCTAAAAACCCCAAGAATCATGCCACGAAGAAGGCCAAATTGCTAGAAATACCTCAAAAACAGTATTAGGATGACAATAAAGGGCGAACCCCCAAATCCTACCCAATTCCTAGTGTGAAAAGGTTTTCTAAAAGTGGCGTTTTCTCTTTAATAATTATAGACAGGTTTTCTGAAACCTATCACTATGACCAGCATAGAGTGCTTTGCTTCAAATCACATTCGAATTGAAGAGAAAAGTAAAGGAATGCACCCATAAATAATTGGCAAATGTTTGGAAACGGGAAGAAGAAAAATGTAGGAAGACGCGAGGGCAACTCCTGAAATAAGAAGTTTTTTATTAAAAAAAAATAGATGGTTAGAATACATAAACAAGGAAAGAATTAAGAAGAATTGGACTGCACACCAAATGAGTGTGTAGGTCGTTCATTTTACTATGTTGGGGGTGGTTTGTATATTTTTGGGACAGTTTTACGACAGTTCATAACCAATTACAGTTAGTGAACTTCTAACCAACATATATGTGCATAAATACATTCAATACCCCCCTTAATGACTAAATCGGAAACAAAACCAAATTTGTCCCGAAATTTTACAAACAAGGCAGGACCAAGGGGCTTAGTCATTAGATTTTCAGACTGCCGTTCCTTAGAAGGATAGAAGTGAAGAGAGATATCACCAAGAATCAACTAGTTGTGAAATACAGTGATCATGAATCGCAGTATGTTTGGTGTGAGCATAATATACGGGATTCTTTACCATCTTTAGTACACCTTGATTGTCACAAACAAATGGAAAGTGGAGTAGGCACAATCTAAGGAAGCTGAAGATCAAGGAGAATCCTTCATAGCCAAACTGCTTCACAACTAGCACTGGCAGATGCCTTGTATTCTGCTTCAGTGGATGAGATTGCCACAATGGGTTGAAGCTTACTCTGCCATGAAAACACTCTTGAACCAAAAGTGAAGATTTATCCAGTGTTAGATCTCCAAGCATCCATTGAACCTCCCCAATCAGAGTCTGTAGAGCCAAACATTCTAAAATTTATGTCTCTGTGATATAGAATGGCAAAGTCAAAAGAACCTTTGACATATTAAAGAACTCGTTTTGCTACTCCCCAATGTGTAAGTTTTCGTATTAAAAAAACTGAGAAAAATAACTAACAAAACATATGTCCGACCAGGTGGGCATGAGATGTATTAGGTTGCCAACCGTCTATAGAGTGATTTCATTGGCCAATGGTAAATAATCATCAGCTCATAACTTCAGCCCGACCTCCATAGGTGTTGAAGATGGATTACAATCAGACATCCTAAACTTCTACAATAGATTTATATCATAATTCACTTGAGATATGAAAATATGATTATGTTGTCAAAATGCCACACCTAGGTAATAGTGTAGGAGGCCTAAATCAGTCATGTTTAAAGCAACGCAAAAATATGATTTTACTCGTTGAATAGCTATGACCCCACTACCCATGATTGCAAGATCATCAACAAAAACAATAAGTATCACAATGTCATCACCATCGCTTTTGACATAAAGATTTGGATCAAAAAGACTCTTAAAACTAGAATCTTGTAGATGTTGATCTATTTTGATATACCAAGCTCGAGGAGCCTTATTAAGACCATACAAGGACTAAATTAGCCTACAAAACAAATGTTCACCACCACATGCCTAAAACCCTCCAAGTTGCACCATATATAATTCCTCTGCCAAGTCTTCATTCAAGAAGACGCTTTTTATATCCATCCTAAAAACCTTCCATCCATACTGAGATGCAATTGAAATAAGCAACCGAAAAGTGACCTTCTTTAGAGTAGGAGCAACGTCTCCTCATAATCTATTCCCTCATGTTGTGATAAACATTTTGCAACAAGACTTGTTTTACACTTATCCAAAGCACCATCAACTTTGTCCTTGACTTTGTATATCCATTTGCAACCAATGGGTTGTTTCCATTAGGCAACTCCACCAATCTCAAAGTACTGTTCTTTATCAAGGCATCATACTTTGTTTGCATGGAAATTTCCCACTCAATTATGCCTTTTCCTTCAGAGTCTTTGTGGCTCAAGTATTTTGTGAAGATCAGAAGAAAGAGCAAAATGAACATGCTCTAAATCAACAATTTTCTTACCGATCCTCCGAGGTTGTACCTCTAATTGAGGCATTTCATTCTCCCACACATCCTATAAAGTGGAATAAAACCACTTGAGCCTTCATTAAACTAAAGAAATTTGTTACGATTGAGTCTCTACCAGATGAGGAACCAACTCAAGTTGGCATCTTTTATACACCCATGTATCACTTGTGGGTGCCACAGAATGTTGTGGAGTCTTTGGAGGAGTATGAGACGAACTAGACTCTTTAGATGATAAAGGAATCACAACAGTTTCAAATGTTGCTTGCTGATTATAGATAACTAGTGGCGTATTACAACCAACTATTTGTTGATTACATGCAAAGAATGACTTTGTTTCTTTCACATCAACATCGCAACTAACAATTACCTTGTTAGTGGAAATATCATTCAACATATAAGCTTTGGACATATCACTATATCTTGAATTTTTAGAGTCTAACTTACTCCTTTTTCTAGCAAGGACCAAAGTATATGTAGCTAAACCAAAAATACGAAAAGATGATACCTCAAGTTTGTTTCTCAACCAAGCATCTTTACCTGTGATTTCACGCAAGAATTTGCAAGGACTGCGATTTAGGATATATACGTTTGTGTTTACTACTTCTCCCTAGTATCTAAATGGCACGTCTCTATCATATATCATGCACCAAGCCATCTCCATGATAGTTCTATTCCACCTCTCAACCAACCCATTCTGTTGTGGGGTATACGAGGCTACCAAGTGCTGATGAATGCCTTCATTACTACAATAGTCTTTGAATTACTTGGAAGTGAATTCCTCCCGTTATCGGATCTCAATGTATTGATCCATCTGCTAACCTGATTTTCTACCAATGCCTTAAATTTCTCAAAAGAAGCAAAAGAGTCAAACTTCTTTTTCAAGTAGACCTAAATCTTTCTAAAATAATCATCCGCCAACGAAAGAAAGTAACTCGCACCAAGAACAGTTGGAGACTTCCATGATGGCTCACAAAGATTCAAATGAACAACATCTAAAAGCCCCTTGGCACGCCAAGCACCTTTAGTTGGAAATGGCTTCTTTTTCTATTTTTCGACCAAACACTCTACACACATCATGTTTCTCTTGGATAGCAAGCAAACCAAGAACCAAATTGGCTCTATTTAACTTGGCTAAATATTGATGGTTGAGATGTCCAATCTCTCACACCACAAGATACTAGTGTTACCATCCACAACTAGGGCATGTATGTTGAACGTGGCTGGGTCAACCAACCTATACAAGCCTCCTTGCCCAATGCATAGGTAAACACATTTGTTTTGTTTGACATTAGACACAATGTTTTTCTTGCCAAAGAAGTTTACGAAAATGTTGGGGTTTTCCATTAACTGGCTTATAGATAAAGATTCTTACTCATGTTAGGAACATATATAACATTTGTAACTATGAATTTGATATTATAGTTTAATATTATGCAGATATCCCCTATCACTTCTAATCCATGAGATCTTCCATCACCTAATCAAACTGAATTAGAAGAACTAAAATTTACATGAAAATTACATACCAATCTTTTTGACGCATGAAGTGTCTTGATGCAGAATCAAAGAACCAACACCTGGTAGGGTTGTGATATGAGCATGTTTCGATGTGTACATACTTTTCTTCAAACTCTACTTCAATTGTTGCCACATTTGTTTGTCCCTTCTGCTTTTTGTTAGCAAGGTCATATTGTCTCTTTCGACAATCCTCTTCACAGAACCAAGTTTATGACAATAATAACACTTTGCTTGATATTGGGGAGATGATCCTCCATGTTGACGTTTCCATTTCCCTTTGGATTGAACAACAACAGTGCTTGCAATTTGTCTAGAATTGGACTCAAGTGTCTAAGTTTGTCTCTATTCCATTAGTAACATATAGGAATTAGCTTTATCAAAAGTCAAAATCTGACTTTCAGCGATCAAATGGAGCGCTTCAATAAATGACTCATATCATGACGGAAAACTGTTCAGCACTAATACCGCCATATCATTGTCATCCACTTTTTTTATTAATGGATCCGAAGTGATCTGACAATGACCCATCCTCTTGCAATATTGTTGAAAACAGAAAATTCTTCAGGCATAACACCTGGTTCTTCTTTGAAATCATGTATTTTTCCTTCATATTGATCCAAAGATGACCTACCAAAGTGGCATTTTGGACTTCAACTATCAATTCATAATATACCAACTACTTCAGTACCAACAAGGCCACCTTGTGATGTTTGTCATAATCTGTAAAATTTGTAGTGGGCACACCTTTTGTGCCAAGTAGTATTTTAGCACAATTGCGAAATTCCACGATGGTCAGAATTATAAGGCTCCAAACTTTATAATTTGTCCAGTCAACTTCAGCACCTCCGACAGAGCAAGATTTGGTATTTTCACCATTTTCCACAGCAATACAACAGCCTTCGCCGCAAAAGCTCGCAAAAAAATATTTGAAAATGTGTCTATCCCTTAACCAAAGCTTTTTGTATTAGTCTGCAATGGAAGTTTGGTATTCACAATTTTAGGTAATTCTCGTTATTTGTAATTTAATGGATTTTGGTTATTCATAACTGCTCGAAAACACATCATTTTCGAGCAGAATGGTCCACGAACTCCAGTGCCTTAGAGACTAGGCATTGGAGAAATCTCGTGCCCTAAAGACTTCTCACATCTGAGTATTGCACCCATGAAATCACAAAAATCCCTGTCAACACCCCTTCAAAATGGCATCCGAGAGTTATATTGTCATGTATTTTCTTGAATAACCAACCTTTCGTGTATCTTCTCAAATCGCAACCACACTATGTGTTTATTTCCTCAAAACATGACCAGATTGTCAAAAAGGACCAAATTGTTTTTCATATCCTCAAAATGGTGTTCCTCAATTTATGCCCTAATGTACGACTTCCTCAAAATTACAATCTCCTATTCCTCAAAATTTGTACTTCTTACCAAGCTTCCTCATATTTCAAACCCTGTTGAGCACTAGAGGCTCTTATACCAATGTTAAAATACATAAAGGAAAGAATTAAGAGGTGGACTGGACACTTAACAATATCCCCTTCCCAATCGAAGACCTTTAGCCCATTTTGTAAACCCAACGGCCAAAGGAAAAATATAAGGGTGACTTAAGTCACAATAAATTAATATAAGTGCCTAAAATAAATAAAATAATATTATTAAGCACTTATAGTTAGTTTATTTGACTTAATAAAAATTAATTATAATCCTTAGAGTAAATTCAATTTGCCTTAGAAGGTAAATATCATTGTAAAAGGGATTTATCATATTTTTATTCCCTCTAGAAAGGATATTGGCGACTTGCCTAGTGAAAGCTAAAGTCAAAAAGGCTGAGTCGAAGACCATGCTTATTTTTTTATTGTCCCTAGGCAAAAATGGCGAATTGGCACCAAGAGTAAATAAGGAAGTTAGAAAGGATAAAAAATATATTAATTTTGTGTCTCTCCCAAGAGAATTGCTATTGGGCCTAGGAGAGAGAACCAGGTATGGAAACAACCAATGCAGCTGATTGGTGAGCAAGAGGGTAGCCTTTGAGTCAATTTTCCTATATATGAAGAGTTCGACTTGGCTGAGGATATCACTTACTCATATATCAAATTCAGAATTTGTCTTAAGCCTAGTGCTTTGTATGAAATTACTCTAGAGGATTAAAACCTCTGAGTGAATGAGAAGAATTTCCACCCTGGGAATTCTATAGAGCTTTCACAGAATTTTGTTAGTATTTTCCAGCAGTGGTGGTGAATTTTGCCAAAAAAGAATTGAAGAATTTATGTGCAACAGTTGTATTTTCTCTCCACCAGCTGGAGCGACTCATCTAGTGGATGATTTGAGTTGAATATATGTTGTGCCAGGTCTGATATGTTTTGCCCACTGCTATTATGATTTTAATGCCTCAATCTGAATCGATTTCAGCATTTTTTGGAATACTTATAGTGTTGTTCCAGCCCATAATAATCTGCAGCCTTCTGAGATATATTTTATTGGGTATTTGGGCTCTAACATCTGTTTCCATCCATTTATGCTTGGCTACAAATTATTGGACCTGTTTGGTATTAAAAATATGTTTGTTAGCTGCTTATTTCCAAGCGTTTATATCACCCATAGTCACTGTTTTTGGTATATTAATTGCAGCAGTGACCAAACAAGATCTTGCTTGGATTATAAGCTGATTTGGGTTCATAAATGCTAAAAATATAATTTGGGAGTGAATAATAATAATTCTATGAGCTGATGGGAGAGTTTACTGCCAACAATCATGTCGCATTTTCAGAATATAATGCAAGGTTGCCAGATAAAAATCTGATTTGCATGACTTAATCTTATACTTGAATGTGGGATTGCCCTAGAATCCAAGTAAGGGTCTATGTGTTCCAATTGGGGACATTACAGTGGTATCAGAGCGATGACTCTCCCAGCTTGTGTGAGAGGAGAGAAAATCAGATTTCAATGCAGTTGAAAGGAAGGATGGAGTGGTACGAAGTTCCTTTCTTTGATGGGACAGAAGAGATCTCTGTTAGGTGTTGGTTTCAGGAATTTAAAACGTTCTTGCATGGTAATCCCTTGTGTCAAGAGGATGCTCTTGAGCTCATCTCTATGTACATGGCTGGAGAAGCACATACATGGTGGAGTCAATTGTTGAAGACCCAAGGGGTTGAATCGGTTGATTCACTTGCAAGTTTCTCACAAAATTTTCTTGAGAGATTTCATTTGCGGGATGAGACCATGGAGTCTATAGCCATGAAGGAGAACAAGTCAGATCTGCAGCCAAAGGGGGAAGAAGAAGAAGGGCCTTGAGCGAGAGGTATGATTCCCATTAGTGAAACTTTGCTAGCTAATAAAAATGAGATCTCCAGCCAAAGGGGGAAGAAGAAGAAGGGCCTAGAGTGAGAGGTATGATTCCCATTAGTGAAACTTTGCTAGCTAATAAAAATGAGAAAAAATTTATATATGCAAGCAAGGATGATATGATGGACACTCTTAAGAGGTGTGAGAATGGAATAGCAAAGCTAGAGCTGCTAGGTTGATAGCCACTCAAGCAAGAAAACACTTACAAGAGTTCAAGGAAAAGATGTCTTCGCTTAGTGGGCAGCAAGGCATGAGGAATGGCATTCCTCAAATTGTGGCAACCAAGAGCGTGGAAGGAGCGATTCTTGAGGAGCAGATTGCACGGGATGCGGATTATGTGAAAGGTCAAGCTATCCCAAAGGATGATGAAATCAGCGATACTCCAAGGTATGAAGAGCATGATAATATATCTTATCTATTGCTACAAATTCAAATTTAATTTCCTCATGAGAAGCACGATAAGAAAGAGGATGAAGCCTACTATATGGAGTATGTTGAGCCATTGTTCCAAGTCTATGACTATGAGCATCTGGAGAGCTATGTATTGCGGCAAGAGCTCTCACACTTAACAGGTACAGGAGCTCAGATTCTGGAGCACTACAGCATTAACTGTCTTTTGTGCATGGCACTTGGACAAATCAAATTGGAAATTGCTTGAGGGAAAGCAATTTTGGGAATAATAATTTTGTGAGTGAAGACTAATAATTCTATGAGCTGTTGGGAGAGTTTATTCCCAACAATCATGTCGCATTTTCAGAATATAATGCAAGGTTGCCAGATAAAAATCTGATGTGCGTGATTTAATCTTATACTTGACTATGGGTTTGCCCTAGAATCCAAGTAAGGGTCTAAGTGTTCCAATTGGGGACATTACAGTGGTATTAGAGCGATGATTCTCCCAGACTGTGTGAGAGGAGAGAAAATCAGATTTCAATGCAGTTGAAAGGAAGGATGAAGTCGTACGAAGTTCCTTTCTTTCATGGGACGGAAGAGATCTCTATTAAGTGTTGGTTGAAGGAATTTAAAATGTTCTTGCATGGTAATCCCTTGTGTCAAGAGGATGCTCTTGAGCTCATCTCAATGTACATGGCTAGAGAAGCACATACATGGTGGCCTCAATTGTTGAAGACCCAAGGGGTTGAATCGGTTGATTCACTTGCAAGTTTCTAACAAAAATTTCTTGAGAGATTTCATGTGCAGGATGAAACCATGGAGTTTATACCCACGAAGGAGAACAAGTCACATCTGCAGCCAAAGGAGGAAGAAGAAGAAGGGCCTAGAGCGAGAGGTATGATTCCCATTAGTGAAACTTCGCTTGCTAATAAACATGAGAAGAAATTTATATATGCAAGCAAGGATGATGTGATGGACACTCTTAAGAGGTGTGAGGAATGGAATAGCAAAGTTAGAGCTGCTAGGTTGATAGTTGCTCAAGTAAGACAACACCTACAAAAGTTCAAAGGAAAGATGTCTTCGCTTAGTGGGCAGCAATTAGTGAAACTTTGCTTGCTAATAAACATGAAAAGAAATTTATATATGCAAGCAAGGATGATGTGATGGACATTCTTAAGAGGTGTGAGGAATGGAATAGCAAAGCTAGAGCTGCTAGGTTGATAGTTGCTCAAGTAAGACAACACCTACAAGAGTTCAAAGGAAAGATGTCTTCGCTTAGTGGGCAGCAAAGCATGAGGAATGGCATTCCTTAAATTGTGGCAACCAAGAGCGTGGAAGGAGAGATTCTTGAGGAGCAGATTTCACGGGATGCAAATTATGTGATAGGTCAAGCTATCACAAGGCATTATGAAATCAGCGATACTCCAAGGTATGAAGAGCATGATAATATATCTTATCTATTGCTACAATTTCAAATTTATTTTCCTCATGAGAAGCATGATAAGAAAGAGGATGAAGTCTACTATATGGAGTATGTTGAACCATTGTTCCAAGTCTATGACTATGAGCATCCGGAGAGCTATGTATTGTGGCAAGAGCTCTCACACTTAACAGGTACAGGAGCTTGGATTCTTGAGCGCTACAGCATGTTTTGTCTTTGATGCATGGCACTTGGACAAATCAAATTGGGAATTGCTTGAGGGCAAGCAATTTTGGGAAGGGAGGACTATAATATCCCCTTCCCAATCGAAGACCTTTGGCCCATATTGTCAACCCAACGGCCAAAGGAAAAATATAAGGGTGACTTAAGTCACAATAAATTAATATAAGTGCGTAGAATAAATAAAATAATATTATTAAGAACTTAGAGTTAGTTTATTTGACTTAATAAAAATTAATTATAATCCTTGTAAATTTGATTTGCCTTGGAAGGCAAATATCATTGTAAAAGGGATTTATCATATTTTTATTCCCTCTAGAAAGGATATTGCCGACTTGCCTAGTGAAAGGTAAAGTCAAAAAGGCTGAGTAGAAGACCATGCTTATTTTTGTCATGTCCCTAGGCAAAAATGTCGACTTGGCTCCAACAGGAAATAAGGAAGTTAGAAAGGATAAAAAATATATTAATTTCGTGTCTCTCCCAAGAGAATTGTGATTGGGCCTAGGAGAGAGAACCAGGCATGGAAACTAACAATGCAGCTGATTGGTGAGGAGGAGGGTGGCCTTTGGGTCAATTTTCCTATATATAAAGAGTTCACTTACTCATATATCAAATTCAGAATTTGTCTTAAGCCTAGTGCTTTTTATGAAATTACTCTAGAGGATGTAAACCTCTAAGTGAATGACAAGAATTTGCACCCTGGGAATTCTATAGAGCTTTCACAGAATTTTGTTAGTATTTTCCAGCAGTAGTGGCGAATTTTGCCAAAAAAGAATTGAAGAATTTACGTGCAGCAGTTGTATTTTCTCTACACCAGCTGCAGCGACTCATCTAGTGGATGATTTGAGTTGAATATATGTTGTTCCAGGTCTGATCTGTTTTGCCCACTGCTATTATGATTTTAATGCCTCAATCTGAATCGATTTCAGCATTTTTTGGAATACTTATAGTGCTGTTCCAGCCCATTATAATCTGCAGCCTTCTGAGATATATTTTATTGGGTATTTTGGCTCTAAAATCTGTTTCCATCCATTTATGCGTGGCTACAAATTATTGGACCTGTTTGGTATTAAAAATATGTTTGTTAGCTGCTTATTTTCAAGGGTTTATATCACACCCATAGTCGCTGTTTTTGGAATATTAATTGCAGCAGTCACCAAACAAGATCTTGCTTGGATTATAAGCTGATTTGGGTTCATAAATTCTAAAAAATAATTTTGGGAGTGACAAATAATAATTCTATGAGCTGATGGGAGAGTTTATTGCCAACAATCATGTCGCATTTTCAGAATATAATGCAAGGTTGCCAGATAAAAATCTGATTTGCATGATTTAATCTTCTACTTGACTGTGGGATTGCCCTAGAATCCAAGTAAGGGTCTAACTGTTCGAATTGGGGACATTACACTCTATTTCATTATGTTTGGAGTGGTTACAATGTTGTTGGGACAGTTTTGAGATAGTTCATAACTGATTATACTTAGAGAACTTCCAACCAACATGTGTGTGTATAAATAAATTCAATAGAAATGGGCTTCATTTATTGCTTCGGTAGGAAAGATGTGGGGTCATATGGATAAGAAAAGTGAGAGGTAAGCTGCACTAGTTACAACGAATGTCATTTTACCTGACCTTCTCTTTTCCCATTTAAAACTTCACCTTTCATATGTTTTATGGATAATCGGAGGTTTCAGAATTCTTAAACACAAACTCATTTGTATTGGGTGTGGAGAAGTTCAAAAGTGTTTGTTAAAGAATAACTTCCTTTATCAACAAATGCTGTTTTTGTACCTTCGTGAACTTGAGAGCTCACTTGTTCCAAAAAGTCTGATTTAAATTGCTTTTGCAAGAACAAGCCGAGGAATTCAAAGAATTGTGAATCACAACCTTTTGAGCTTGCTTGTAAGTAATATCTGTAAACTCCAACTTCTTAAACCAAGTCTCAATTGATAGAGTGAAAAATCAGAAAATCAAAGTCCGATGATTGAACTGAACTGTAAGCAAAGCTTGATAACCTCAACTAGAGTGTAAGGTCGAGAATATTGGGGCTTTTGGACATGCAACAGAATAAGTGAACTTCTGATTTTCTAATAATTTAAAAAAAGACCACAAAAACACAAGAAAAAACTGAGTTTTTGAGGTTTAGGTACTTGTAATATATTGACCTAAAGATTTAGAAAAATTTGACCAAAGATGGGCTTAGAAAATTTTAAAAATGGTGCTCAAAAGTAGTTTTAATCAATCAAAAGTTTAAGACAACAGTTTAGACTATAAGGGACAAAGGGTGAACATCAGAATCTCTAGTTTGGATTAGTGCTTTATTCATTGGGCTATAAAGTCGAAGAGCGAAGAACAATGCCACGACCCGCCGAAATGAAAAAGGAAAGGCCACAAGGAAACAATGGATAAAAGGAAATAGAACAAAATCCTAAATCACCTATATACAATAGTAGAGGACAACCTACCTGTTATTGCATAACTCCCCCCGCCTTGAAAACTCTGAGACCTTTCCGTTGACTGTAACCAGTACTTCTGAAACGCTTTGAGGCTCCTGAAACCTTTCCTAGAAGTTGAACTTTGAAAACGGGCAATTTTGGCTATTTTGACTGGTTTAACCAAAACAGGGCAAAAGCTTCAATGGGGTTGTCAAATAAAATTCAGTGACAGTTTATATGCCAACAAATGTGCAATTGGTTATGCCATGATTAATTTTTCTCAAGCTTCCTATTGGTCTTGCCATACATATTTTTTCGGGATTATTCATTTTATGATTGACAATAACATGAGCATTGACCATCTCAATGCCACTTGCACGGAGTATTCAGCCACACTTGAATGGAGACATGGCAAACATAGTGGTACAATTGGTTTGTAAAATTATGTGTTAGGTAATTTAAATTTATTATTTTGAATTTCAGATTATTTTTGTTTAACACATTTTTAGTTTATTTGTTTAATTTTAGTATTTTTATATTATTTTATTAGCCATTTCCGAAATCCAAGAAATGTTTTCCCGTCTCAAATACCTCGTCCCCACATCCTCTATCCCAGAATTTTAACTATGGCTAGCTCCTGCACCTCTAAATTGATTCTGGACAGCTTGGCAACATTGTGTGTAGTGTGTTTGTGCTCAAAAAGAACATATTGTGTAGAGTGTTTGTGATCGGGAGAACATTGTGTGTAGGGAGTTTGTGCTAGGGAGAACATGCCCACTTTTGATAAATTTTGGGATGTTATTATCCAAGAGGAGACAACATGAGAAATTATTGCACCAAGAGACGATGAGATCCAAAACCTAGCCCTTATTGAGAAGGTGAGGAGAGGAGGTAAGAACGGACAACCCGGGAAGGGTCAAAAGGGGAAGAAGAAAGATTTCATGTTCTTCCAATAAAGGTACAAAAGATTTAAGTCACATTAAGTGCTTCAAGTGGCACAAGATGCATCACCGTGAATCTTAGTGCCCTCAGAAGAACAATGCGACGAATAAGCAACAACTGCAAAAGGAAAAGCAAATTGTATGGTGTCCAGAAGCTTCCTCAAGAGTGCATGAGTTATCATCCAAGCTTGAGACAACCTTCACCTTGATGTCATAACTTTCCACTAACACCTTCTTTGGTGTAGGGAAATGTTGTGTAGCAACGCACCCCATTCCCTTCAATGAATGTGTATCCTCTAGAAGTTTTGAATTTTCTTGTTGAAATTTTCTTTTCATTTGGAAGATCATTGTGTAATCTCATGTTTTACTCTTTAGCAATTTTCTTTATGGAAAAGGGTGTTCACATGTGTGTCTAGTGTTTGGGTGTGTTGACAAAGAGTTGGATTGCACTCCTTTTCTCCTTCATTTGTCGATCCAACACCCTCAAGTTATCACTCTTAAAAACTTTGCAACTTTGGCGGGCTTAGTTGCCTTTGCGCAACTTGAATTATCAATGTGCAGTTCCAATTTCCTTTTGTGCAACTCATTTTGGCTTTACCCGCCTTTAAGCTAACTTCGCAGTACTCTGCAGCTTGAAATAATCCGTGGGATGACAAGATAGAGATCCGGAGACTGCAAAATGTGACAAAGAGTGTAGTGTGGATTGCGCAATACATGCATAGCACTTCTTGGCTTGGACTAAACCGTGGATCGAACACCACTTGGAGTTTCAGCCCTACCTTTCCACCTTGGAGACAAATTGGACCTCCAGACCTTATGGGCGGCCCTAAATGATCAAAACCATCAAAAAACACCCCCTTTGTTCCATTGAAGTTGCAGGAAGCCATGTTTAAAGTATTAGGATGTCTATACAGACTCCAGGTCTGAATCTTTGAATTAGGATGTCGTTTAGCTGAGGATCATCCATGTTATCAATTGGATCCTTGGCCTAGCTCTGCAAAATGACCCTTCACATGTGGCCATCCAAGATTCAAATGTGGTTGAGTTAGAGAGGGTGCCAGCATCAAGTAATATGTAATAAGATTTAAAGGCATGCCCAGCGAAGAAAGCAACTCTATTGGTCTTAGATTTGGAAAACAAAGCCCAATTCTCAGCCTTTACATGAATAAGAAGGAAAGAGAATAATCCTAGACACTGAAATACCTCAGGCTTAGTTGCAATTAGGTGGAGGCCAGCTCTTTTCAATAGCCTAATGTCTTTGGCCCTTTGTGCTTGATCAACCGACATCTCTACTTCGTCTATGGCTTATGTGTCAAGCCTTTCTTTTTGAATTGTTGAGAAAATGGCTGAATAATATTGAAATTCATGGTCACGTGAAGCCGAGTCGAACACAATGTCCTGCATCACTCTAGTGTCTAAATAAGAATACAGGAATGCATCTATGTTAGAAGGTCCTAGTTCTTCCGACATGACTGAAGATTAAAGGCTTGCAAAAGTTGTAATGGATCCCTCAAAATAAAACTACTTGCAAATAGGCGAAAAAACGGGATCAAACTCGTAGGAAATTTGCAATTTGAAGGCATTAATGAATTTTCTCAGTTAACACGTGATTCTTTTAATTTAGGCAATCTTTTATCTAAAATGGCGTGCTCCATATTAATGGCGCATAATGTATGACTTGATGTTTTCCACCCCTAAAGAACGTTGCTTTTTTCAATTGATGAGCCTTTTGAATGTGGACTTTACACCTGTACAACCTAGGATAAATTATAGCCATTAGTCTTAATTGGCCTTCTGTGACCTCAAAATCACATGCACGACATACAGAATGCCATGTGTAATGACAGGTAGGATTCCATGCTTATGACACCGGGATGCCACGTGTACCATTGGAATTAGCTCGCCCTTTGTAATTGGTGACATGTATTTGACCTTTTTTACTTTAGATTTTCTTTGACCTTTTCTCGCACTTTTGGAGTGCGAGTTAATTTTTCATGAGATACGAGATGTGAGAACCAAAATCTTTGAATCCTCGCACTTGAAAAAGTAATCTTTGAACACTCGCACTTGGAAATGTGAGTTTTGCATACTTGCATCCACAAGCTCTCTCCTTTTGAATACTCGCTCTTGGGGGTGCGAGTTTTGCATACTCGCATCCCCAAGCTCTCTCCTTTTGAATACTCACTCTTGGAAGTGCGAGTCTTCACTTTTTGACTTGTGAGAAAAAAGTCAAACTTTCAGCTGGCCCAAAATCATATTTTTGAAGTGTGAGTGCGAGAAAATTGTAGAGTGTGAGTGCAAGGGAAAAGAAATAACCAAATGCGAGTTCCCGCACATATGAAGTGCGAGTACTAGAATGTTTAAGTGCAAGTGTCTTTTAATAACTAAGTAAAACCAAGTAAAGATTTAGTATAAGTAATTCATTTAAGTACAAGCACTATTATTTAAAGAGTAAGGTAACTCCACTTAAAGATTATTTCTATTATTTTGGTTTAGATTGCATTCAAGATGAACACACAAATTTAATCAAATTACACCGGAAAAATATATTATAATGTTTCTTCAAATCCATCCGGGATATTTTATTCATTTCACAGAGAGCTTTTTATACATGTATTTGATCCTATAAAATAGGAGTCAAGTATTATATCCACAATCTCCCTTTATCCCCAAAAATCTCATAGTCTTAAAAATAGCTACGTGAGATTATATCTGACAACAATATTAATCTATCCTAATACTATGAGTCGTTGTGATAACTCATAATATATTACAAACTAATATGAGTTGTAAATACAACTCAACATGATATATTATAATATTATTATTAAATGAGTTTATAATTGATCTTAATAATAATATCCCAACTATTCAAACCCATGGAGCACAAACACAAACATGATTTCTTTAACAATTTCTATCCCAAAGGGTAAATAATTCCAATTTACCAACTTGTATAAACTATAGAGGGTTGCTACCTTTTAAAATGCAATCATTTTCTAAGGTGCGGGAGTTATGCAATAACAAATGGCGACTGAGAAGGGAAAATACTTTTGTATTTAGAAGCTAGAATAATGGTTTTCAAATGTGCAAGTAAAAGAATGAATTCGAAGGTCGGTATCTACAATGTGTGCCTACCTTATCCAACGGGTAGTGGTGTAACGGTTCTTGGGTCTCCTAGTAATTGGGAGGTCCAAGGTTCAAATCTCGGCTCTGTGTTAAGGCGGCCTACTACCGACGGGTTGGATACCCTGGTGATAGGGCACCACGATAATGTGATTTAATCTATGGCTTAGCCGAGAGCTTAAAACTTCCATCCTTAGATGGTTCCACGACCGGTGTGGGTTGGTGATGCCATAATGGGCTAGGGGCCTCTCCCTATGTAACCTAATCAAAAAAACAAATGTGCGCCTACCTTCAAAGAAATAAATACCTTAATCGTCTTAAGTGACATAGTAAGTCATAAAGCATGAATAAAGAGAGCTAAGTGTGTGAAAATCAGTTTATTAACCATGTTCTTGCTTGAAATTGTTGTCACTTTGGATGACAAGCTTATTTGATGACTCAACACTGGTTTTGCTCTCATTTTCTTCTTTTTGGGATGGTTCAAAAAGGGAGGAATGCTCGGGCATTGCTCTGTTGCCAGCCAGGCGTTCATAACCCCAACAGAGATGCCTTTGGCTCCTATCATGGCCTTGCTCCATTGCCAATCAAGCGTCCATAGCCCTAATAGAGGTTGCCAAAACCACCTTTCGAAGGAAATTTTTGTTTTATGCTTGCGCAGCTTCAGATGTTTTCTTCTCAAAGTTTAGGAACAAGGGTAGCAGGTTTAAGGATTTGTCAAGTTAGATCAACTAGGCATTGTCCTTTAACAACAAGCAAGATCAAGAAGAAAAACTTTAGTATTTGCATCATTTCATTGTGAAGCTCAACCTTTTCAAGAGTTAGAACCTTTCTAAAATTCATTTAACATTTTGGGCAATTTATTTTTCGTGACGGCGGCTTATATAAAAGATACAAAACTTCACTTTCAAATTCTTCTCAGAACATTTCATACTTGCCACAGTTCAGAACTCCTAAAGAAATAGAGGGAATTCCCTCAAGTAGAGTACATTTTAAAGGGGCAAATCTGATTTTCAATGAAAGTTCAAGTGACCAAGAAATTCTCGAAGTGTTCTAATTCATATTCATTTAACATTTTGGGCAATTTATTTTTCGTGACGGCGGCTTATATAAAAGATACAAAACTTCACTTTCAAATTCTTCTCAGAACATTTCATACTTGCCACAGTTCAGAACTCCTAAAGAAATAGAGGGAATTCCCTCAAGTAAGTACATTTTAAAGGGGCAAATCTGATTTTCAATGAAAGTTCAAGTGACCAAGAAATTCTCAAAGTGTTCTAATTCATATTCAATTTATTTCAACCTTGGTTCACTACCTGGTATTATGCAATTCAAAACAATGATCTTATTAATGCCCAAACTGGTTTCAAAGAGGTGTTCAAGAATGACCCTACCTCTATGATCAACTTGGTTCCAAAAGTAAAACATGATATAAATGCAAAACTGATTTGGGTTCTTAATCAAGAAGTGCTTGGTTTGATTCTCAGATTGGTTCAAGACAAAAAAAATTTCAAGGAATATAGAGCTGGTTTTCAACGAAGATCAATCATTTCTTTAATTCAAAATTTTCAGCTTGTTTTACATAGTTCTAAAAACTTGTTTGTAGCTATGTTCCACATATTTCAAGAGTTCCTCATTGTGACAAAAAAAGCAAGTCAAGGCAAAACACCAACAGCAGCAGCAGAAAGAAAGCAAGAAACCAGGGAAACCAATCTATCAAAACAAAAAACCAATATACTAAAACAAGAGAGTAATCTACTAAAGCAGAAAACTAATCTACTTCCCTATTTGATCATTCAGTAGGGACTTGGGATGGAGCTGCAGAGAAGTAATGCTTCGTGAATTGTCCATTGACTGGCAGCATCATGTCCTTCCCTTGCAAGTCCTTCAATCTGAAGGAATTCTGACCCAAAATTTCAGCTATTTGGTACTATCCAATCCATAGTGGTGCAAACTTTCCATGCTGCCCCTTTTTCTCATTGGCTTGGTCCGATAGAAGTACCAAATCTGATATTCTAAATGATTTTTCCTTGGCTCTTTTGTCAAACCATCTTTTACAATATCTTGATGCCTACTTAAGTTTTGCAAGGAAAAGTCTCTTACATCTTCTATTTGGAGAATATCTAAAACTCTTGCTCCAATTTTCTCCTTCTTCCATGCACTGTTGCATAAACTCATAGGTTGACAACCTAAAGGTGATTGGGAAAACAGGTTGTTGTCCATGCAGGTTGCTTGTATCTTGTCCTATCAGCCCATAGTGCATACTTTAGTAAAGAATGTCATTCTATTGGCTTCTTGTCTGCTGACTTTTTGATGGCATTAATCAAATTTTGTTTGTTGACTCAGCCACTCCATTGCCTAAAGGATAATAATTCGATGCAAAGTTGATGATTATCTTATTATCAAAGGCCCATTTGGTGAATTTTGCAGATGCAAAGGATAGTCTATTGTCACATATGAGGGAAAAAGGATGTCCAAACCTGGTTATGATGCTTTCTTCTAGGAATTGAACAACCTCAATAGTCCTACAATATTTAGTATCAATGGCTTCAAACCACCTTGTGCAATAATCAGTGGCAGTCGGTACATATTTACGCCCAATTGATGAATTTGGGTTGATCACCCCAATGAAATCTGAGCCACGTTGTACAAAAGGTCTGCTCTCAATTAGTGGTTGTAATGGCATGGATGCATGTGTTTCTCTATTAGCAAAACTTTGGCATTAGCCTATCATGGTTGTAATGATGGTTGTAATGTCCTTATTTTTGAAGACCCTTACCCTATCATTCCCCTTGGGCTTTAGGGATGTTGCAAGGGGAAAATTATATTAAATAATTTTATAATATTGCCTGGAGAGTGATTTTAATCATTTGACATTATAAAGCAATATTTATTTAATTATTTAATATTTATGAAGCAAGTAATTATTTAATTAAATTCCCAAAATGCAAATTAAAAAGGGGAATTAATTAAATAATATTTAGGTGGCTTTTAAATATTAAAATCACCTTTTTTAAAAGAGGACACCACACCTAGGGATAATAAACTACTTTTATTTAATAATTTCCCTCTCCTAGGGATTTTGAATTTTGTGTCTCCTTGCTTATAAAAGGAGTGCTAGGATCACTGTTAGACTCATGTTATGATGATATTTATTTTATATTCCATGCTTGGAGTTGGGATGCATGCCCATTAAATGTTTCTATCTCTCTCTTGCATGGGAAGTTAGTAAGTTGGTTTGATCAATTGAAGTATTCTCTCTTGTTCCATTTGTTGAGTTATCTTGTGTTGAAGTATGTTCTTGGTATGATTTATGCTTGCAAGTATTGGCGACTTGTTTGGATAAGTGGTGCATTTATTTGAGGAGGATATTTGGATGTTATTGATGATTGTTGGGTGTTTTATGATCTGATTTTTAATGCAGTAAACTTATTCTAACCATAGCGATTGGGTTGAAGATTTTGGGGCTGTTTTGGAGGGTTTTCGGATGTCACAAAATTCAGATCTTTAATTCTTTGGAAAGATCTTAATTTATAGAACAATCTGCATTTTATTTGGTGAAGAAATATTGAGTTTTGAGTGAGATATCAAATTTAAAATATTTCAGCTATCTGCATGCTTTTCTAGGTATGGTAAATTAATATTTATTTCAGATCTGCAGTTTGGGGTTGATTTAATATTGCATTTGATTATATAAATTAGGAGGAATAAGGATAAATTGATTTCATAATTTTTGGAGGAATTTTTGTGCCCTAAAAGTGTTGGGCGACCTACGTTTTAGGTCAAAATTAGGGTTTCAGGTTGGCTGTGCGAAATCTGATTTTTGCATATTGTTCTTCATATTTTTGTGACCCAAAATCCAAAGTTTGAAGATTTTGCATGAACGGTTAAGCGGGAATTAATTTTTGAAATTCGCAGCAGTTGGGGTTTGGAAATTAATTATTTACAGTTGTGCGTGATCAGATTTGTGTGAATTCCTAACATGTCCTAGAAGGGGACATTACACCACCTTGTGCAATAATCAGTGGCAGTTGGTACATATTTATGCCCAGTTGATGAATTTGGGTTGATCACCCCAATGAAATCTAAGCCCCATTGTACAAAAGGTCTGCTCTCAATTAGTGGTTGTAATGGCAAGGATGCATGTGTTTCTCTGTTAGCAAAAGTTTGGCATTGAAGGCAACTTCTAACATGTGCATGTGCATCTTTGAATATCGTTGGTCAATAATAACCAAACTTTAAAATCTTGTGAATAGCCACTCTTCCTAATGGATGACCACTTCCAATATTCTTATGGAAGTTGTATATGATATCAGCAGCTTCTTCTTGGGAGACACACCTCAAATAGACACCTTCATAGTTCTTCCTATAAAAGACTCCCTTTTTAATATGAAGTCCTTTATCCACCCTTAAGACTCTCCTTTGTTTTTTGTTTAAATCAGGTGGACATGTGCCATACAGCAGATAATGAATGATATGACTATACCATTCTTCTTTTAGTAGATCCTCTTTGTCCACTTGCATGATATCGATTCTTGGATCAACATTGGCAATGAGTTGTGCCAAGCCTTGACCTCTGACCATTTTGGCAGGTTTAATTTCTAAATCAAATTCATGTAACTTTGTCATCAATTTTCCTCTTCTTTCCCCCAACTCATTATGCCCTAGCATCAATTTAATGGCCGGGTCTACAACAATTGCATGCACTTTGCTTCTAAGTATATAATATCTAAAAAACATTATTGATTTTACCAAGGCGAAGGGTTGGTTGTCTATCACAGAATAGGTGAGCTGGTCATCCTTCAAGTGTGTGCTCATGAATGCAATTCGATGCTCACTGTCTTTGGACATCTGAGTTAGTACATGAATACAAGTATAAGTTCTTGGTGAAGTCTAGATTGATTAGAACAAGAGCCTAGGCTATTGCTTCCTTAATATCTTCGAAATACTTCTTAGCATCAGTCGTCCACTCAATTTTAGCATCCTTCTTTAGCATGGCATTCAATGGCCTAACACTTTCAGCAAAACCAAAGATGAATTTCCTCACAAAATTAATCTTGCCAAAAAAAGGATTTCAATTCTTTCTTGTTATTAGGTGGACTGAGTTTTGAAATACTATTAACTCTATCAATGCCAATAGATATAACTTCCTTCGTGAGGACATGGCCAAGTAGTTTACCTTCTGTAATGCAAAATATGCTCTTCTTTGGATTTAAAGAGATGTCATACCTTCTACTCTTTCAAAAACCTTTTGTAAGTGCCCCACGTTGTCCGACCTGTTTTTAAAGAACATAGTTAGATCATCCATGTAAATGATAATACATTTTCCATTATGACCTTGAAAAGCATGATCCATTGCTCTTTGAAACGTTACTCCAACATTGATTAAACCAAAGGGCATCCTCCTATAGGCAAACTTTTCCCACTTGGTGGTGACGGTTGTTTTCATCCTATAATCTTTGTTTACCAACACTTAGTTGCATAGTTCGCATACTCGTACTCGGCAAATACTTGGCAGAACAAAAAAAATTGACTCGGCAATATTCGGCCAATACTCAGGAATACTCAACAACTTAAAAAATACACAAATTTCTTTAAAAAACATAAATTTTAAGCAACATAGCTACAAAATGAATCAAATGAGCCCATAAAAAGTTGGAGAAGTGTTTTCTATTAGATTTGAATACAAATACAATACAAAATCACATCATCATGCGAATACAACAGTCGGCTGATAAGTAATATGAATTTATGATGATTGACATTGAAAAATACTCAGGAATACTCGTCAAAACTTGGCGAAAACTCAAGTGGTGAGTTTGTCAGGAGAGTACTCATTTGGAATTTATTTTAGAGAGTACTCGCCAACTCGGCGAGTTTTCCAACTATTCCTCGTATCCTAAAAAACCATCAAGAAAAAACATCATTTCAGACCCACTAACAATTTGTATGACCTCATCAAGAGAAGGAAGGGGATGGTTGTCTTTTTTTTAGGCTCTATTTAGGTTCCTGAAATCTACAAATAGTCTTATTTCTCCACTCTTTTTCTGAACATGAACCGAATTAGCCACCCAAGTTGAGTGTCTAATGGAAAAGATTATTCCAACAGTCTACAATTTCTTTACCTCTTTGTAAATCAAAGGTTCTAAAATTGGGTTTACCGGTCTTTGCGTTTCCCTATAAGGTTTGTGATCTTCAATCAATGGTATGGTATGGTTGATAACTCTACGATCAAAGATCTTTAAGTCATCATAGGACCATGTTATGATATGTGTAATTCTTTAGCAATTTTTTCACCTTATCCTTCTCTGTATTTGAACATGTTAGGCCAACATTTACCAAGTTAGGCTTCTCTCTAGTGCCTAGGTTGAGTTGACCATAATCTTTATCACTTACCTTAGGTCTAGCAACACTCCAATTTTTCTGGTCAGAATCAAACATTCTTTCAAGAGAGATCATGCCTTTTGGAATCCTATTCTCCCTTAAATTTAAACATCATCATCATTTAAATCATCCAAGTCCTTCTCATCTATAATCTAAGATGAAAAGAAATCAGAGCTATTCAAAAATTGAATTATTTGTTGATCATCATTAAATGCCTGAAAATGCTCTATGTTATATGGTATCGAAGGCATGGGAACCATACCACCATTCTATTCTTCTCTAACTCCTGAGTAGGCATACGAGCAGTAACAGATGTAGCCAATGAATATGCCTCTTGGTTTTGGTTTTCTTCCAACAATTCCGGTTTCTCCACATGCAATGTGTATACTCCAACACTAGCTGAGCAAAACTTAGCTTCTTCATTATTGGCATTATACTCGGTGATCATATGCTTCAGTTTAGGTTCCCTTTCTATCCTAATCTGGTTTGAAATTCCCCTACAAGACAACCACATGTGAGAACAATCAGTTGACATATAACCATTCAAAACCTTTGACCAGTCCCTACTCAACAACATGTCATATGCCTCAGGGATCTCTACAACCTGAATATCCATGAATTGTTGAGTTCTAGGCTCAGATGCTAATTACATATGAAAAAAATGTTGTGGAGGCTCAATGAGTTGACCCCAATTACATTCAAAACATTTAGACTTACAATCAACATAGTTGGGTCGATATGCCTGCAAGGATCTTCTACAACCTATCAAATATCCCTTGTAATTGTTGAGTTCTAGTCAGATGGATCAAAAATTCAGTAATTACTGTGCTACTTTAGGAAACTTATCTAGTATGAATCATAAACACAACTCTCAGATTTAATATAGGGGTGCAACCAAGTTTCTTGCAAATGCTAGAAGGCATAATGTTTATAGATGCTCCTGAATCAACTAGGCAGTTATGCAAGTTTTTTCCAAATATTCTAATGATTAAAAGGAAAGGAGGAACTTCAATTTTGTTTTAGTACAACGCGACATTGGCATGAGAAGATTTTTGGAGTCCTCTAAGGGTCTTATTGTCTAAAGATTTCAACAATAAATCTCGCCATTTGCTGATTTGAACCAGCTCGTGCAATGTTATGTTTGCTTTAATCTTTTTCATGTCCTCCACAGTTGTAATGTCCCCAAATGGACATTTTTCAACACCGGATCAATTTCCCGCAAATCCCAAACAAAAAAGTAATGGCTAGAGAATATATAAAAATTATTATATGCAGATCTGAATATTATCCCAGAAAATGCGACTTGGTATAGGAATGAAAATTCACCAAATATGAAGCAAAACCACTAGATCATTCAATCAAACAAATTAGCAAATTTAATAAGGATAAAATCATGAGGAAAATACCAGATAGTGCATAAATAACAGGCTGGAATTATTTATTAAAATCTGCAGACTGCCCCTTCAGACATACAACTGGAAACACCAATTCTTTGACCCAAAAATTGTGCAAGTTGGCTGATTTCATTTCTAAAAATCAATATTATAATCAGCAACCTAAATCAGCTCCAAAACAGATCCAAAACACCATAAATCAGCTCTTTGTATGGGTCACTCCACTGCTGGAAATAAGGAAGAATCACATGAAAATATTCTCCATCACACCCTTGTACAAATCTACAACTTTTAGTCCTCAACGTTTTTGGAAAACTACTGGAAAACACAGATAACTCCTTGAATCTTGATCCTCAATAGAAACCCCTTAATTGGAAAATCTTCACAACATAGAAAAATAGTTTTCGTGATCCTAGATCTCAAGAGGGTTTTCGTCCTTAGAAATTATTTTGCAAATCTCTCAAGCTCAGACAAAAATCGGGATTTGTATAAAATAAAAGAGATGCCTTACAAAGCTAAGTACACTTGTTTTATAAGCAATCTTGGCTTAGTAGCCACCCACAACCACGAATCAAATACCTTTTCCCACCTTCAATTCTTTTTGGTATTTATCACGTCCCAACATGGGTCACATTTTCCCCTAGGGGAAATAAAAATATAAAATGACTTCTTTTCTTTTTCTTTTTTCTAATTTCACTTTATCTTTTCTCTTTTATTTTTATTAAGTCATTAATAAATTAATATAAGTGTTTTTTAGAAAGTTTCCTTTTATGCGCTTTATAATAATTTATTAAGACTATACTTTCTTTTTTTATCACCCCTTAGCCGTAAAGGAAATAAAATTGGGCTAAGGGTCTTCGACAGAGAAGGGGATATTACAACAATGTTGTAACTGGTTTTATGCATACCTAAGCTACTTTGTTGTGGATTGGAATCATTCTCCTTTGGAAGAGGAGGCTCGCCGTTCACCTTTGGATCTGGTGGAGTAGTGCTAACATTGAGGTGTGGATGTTGTGTTGTTAGCTTTGTTCCTCAATGCGTAGTTACTCTTCTGGTACTATTGAAACACATTGATCTCATCCATATTCTCCTCTGGTTCATTGTCCTCCTGTAATGGGAAAGAAAAAGTCTCCACCATCATAGCAGAGCTAGGTGATTTTCTATCATTAGAGATGGGTTAGCCATATCATTTGTATTTGGAATTATTTCATAGTTATCCACAATTCACCTTGAAAAACTTTAAATGCATGACAAAACTCTATGCAATCTAATTCACCATGCTTAGCGGTATTGTGAACTCTACACCAATTGGGGCAATGCAATTTCACATACATTTATTTCTGTCATTTTGTTTTGAGATGACTCTACTTGGTTGTTGGTATTCCTGTTGGCGGACCTATTGTTATATCTTTGATAGCTGTAATTTCTTTAGATATTGCTCACTATAGGGACATGGAAAATGAGTACCATCTTTGTATGCCAAGTAGTATATAGTGTCCCCACAAAAGTAACAAGTTTTGAAAAGACCCAATCATAGAGAGTTGACCTTTCGATAGTTGTCGCTTGGCTCTCTTCTTTCATCCCACGAGATTACTCAATCCCCAGTTTGAAACTATTCTTAACTAGCCTTACAATCATATTTTCTTCACCTTACCTTGATGAGTTGCAATCCAGTCAACAACCAAAACATGTTCTTCTTCCAATTTAGTGAGCTATAAAATCCTCGTTTTAAGTGGGTCTTTGAATTCTTCCTCTTCAATAATGTGAGCAAGCTATGGTGCAAGAAGTTCCAATGAGATCAGAATCATTACATCAATCCCATAAATTAATTTAAATGGACCTTTTCCGAGTGATTTAATCCACCCATTATTCATCGTACAAATGTTTATGCCAATTGCTTCGAGTTTCATCAATAAGCTTGCGGATGATAGTTGTGATATTGTTTTTGTTGGAGTTTTCTTGTCCATCACCTAACCAGTAAATAGTTTGAAGAGTGAAATAATGAAACCCGATGACTATGGCAGAACTCGAGAAGTACAAAAAAAGAAAATTTGAAGGCATTGTCCGTGAATATCGTATAGGATACCCCATACCAGATCAAGATATTCTTTTTTATGAAATTGTAAAAACCTTTAGAAGCTGTTTGTTTAATAAGAATCACTTTTACCCACTTGGTGAAGTACTTTTTTACTGTCATAACAAAGAGTGACCATAACTGGAGTGGGGATTCAAAGTGCCAATGAAGTCAAGCCCCCATTGTTAAAAAGGTTCTTCAATCACAACTAGTCTGAGAGGTAAGTAAATAAGCTCAGGCCTTCCCACAAATTGTTTGCAAGCTATGCACTTTGAAATCCATTCATATAACGCTTTGAAAATCATGGGCCAATAATATAGGATTGAAGAATTTTGAATTGCATGACTTGTGAAGTTGCAAGTGCATGCCTTTCTATGGAAAGCTTCTAACAACCTCTTTTGGTATTCTTTGTCTACGCACCTCAAAAAAGCTCTGTTGATTTCCCATATCGCAAAAGGTAAGAAATATCTAAAATTTGAATACCACTCATCTATTGACCCAATGAAAACAGGCATAGGGAGCTCATCATCAACATCATGATCTACTTTCTAAGGGTTATGTTCGGAAATTAGTTGGTATAAACCCACTCCTTGAACAAGCTTGGTGGGTTTCATATCTAGGTCATATTGCTTCACCTTGGCAATTCACCCTGCCATTTCAGATCCCAGCTCTTGTCAAATCAAAATTGACTTCACAGTCATAAATGGGCCATCATAGATGTATGAGAACTCAAAATCTTGAACCTGGATTATATGACCGTTTTTACCACGACATAGGCACTTTTTACAGTAGGAGACTACTTTATCTCGTGACATTTTAAAGCTCGTAAAAAATGGGGGATTCTATCTCTTTATCATTCTTTTGTAACTTGATTGCATTTTTGTATATTATAAAAAACTTTCTTGAAATTTAGTCACACAATATCGGTCCTTTTGCAATCATTTCCTAGATCTCATCAAAAATAATCTTGCCATTACAGCTCCACATGAATGAAGATTTTCCTCGTATCATTTGAGCAATGTGTCTAGTTAGTTCAACAAACTCAGGAATGAAACTTCTCAAGAATGAATGAACTCTTCGTTTGCTGGTCGGCAGAGAATTGTTGCATTGCTTTCACTCTTTCAGGATCAATTTTACGTCCTCGCTTAAAAACTGTACATGTTTTAATAACCTTCCTTTTAATATCCCCTTCCCATTCGAAGACCTTTGGCCTATTTTGTCAACCCGACGGCCAAAGGAAAAATATAAGGGTGGCTTAAGTTATATTTAATTATTATAAAGTGCCATATAAAGCACTTATAATAATTTATATGACTTAATAATTATTAAATCAAGGATGGAAAAGGCCCAAATATAAATTGTTATCCATCCTAGGTGAAAAGGCGACTTGCCTTAAAAAGGGGAATGGGAACATAGAAAGGATAAATGCCCATTTTACTATGTATTTCCCCTAGAAAAATGTGACTTGCATTAGGAGGGAAAAATTTGTTGGGAAAAGCATTTAATATGGGAAAATATTAAATGCTTGCATAGGGAAAATCCTTTGGAACTAATTGAATATTGTAGAGGTTGTTTTGGGTCTCTTCTTCCTTTATAAGAAGAAGTCGACTGAAGGGAAAGATATTCCATACCATTTGATATTTTCTAATTTGTGTCTTAAGCTTGTAGCTTATGCATATTCTTTCATGTGCAACTATTGTTTGCAAATATCCAGCTTGTAAAGTAAGATCCCACAGGAACCCTAGCTTCGGTGGTGAGAGATCCATCCCTAGCTAGCAGGGCATTCTTCGGTAGTGAGAGATCCACCCTAGCTTGTCAAGTTTGGAGCTGAATTGATGCCCTAAATGTGTTGGGCGACCTAATTTTTAGGGCAAAACTAGAGTTTCGTGTTTGCTGTGCGAAAACTATTTTTGGAATATTATTCTTCATATTTTTTTTGGCCCAAGATCCAAAGTTTCAGCTCATTTGGACTTCTCTAGCAAAAGATATTAATTTTAGAAGTTTTCAGTTGTTTAGGGCACGCTGTAAATTTCTGGCAGCATTCTATTATTCGAAAAATTCCAATAACAGTTATGTAATATTTGTTATTGTATTAGCAAGCTCTATTTAAAATTTCAAGTAATTTGAGTGGATATTTTGGGAGTTATTCATATTTTATTGTTCGCTGCCCTAGCTGTAATTTTCTGCAAAAATCAGTTTTCTGTTTGGCTGCAATTTGTCTGTATTTTGCATATTTAAAGTTGGGATTGCCTAAAATCCATTTAGGGGTAAAATAATGTCCATTGGGGACATTACATGCTTTCACTCTTTCAGGATCAATTTTACGTCCTCGCTTAAAAACTGTACATGTTTTAATAATCTTCCTTCTTTCACAGCAAAGGGGGACTTTTTAGGATTAAAGGAAACCTGATGTGTTCGGAACCTGATGTGTTAGGCACCTGTCGAAGACCATTCTTAAGTGATCAACGTGGTCAAATTTTCTTTTGGGGAACATGGTACGATCATCAAGGTAAACTGGTATGATCTTATTCTTCAAATCACCAAATGCAAGATCCATTTCTCTTTGAAAAGTGGCACCTACGTTGTTTAGAGTAATTGGCATTCTCCTATTATAAGCAAAGGTTCCCCGTGGAGTAGTCAAATCAGTTTTATACTAGTCTTCTTGCGATACTTGAGCTGGACTCTATCTAGGAAAAGCATCTAACATAAACATCACTTCAAAACCAATAACTACATGCAAAATCCGATCCATGATGAGTAATGGAAAATTATCCTTCAAGGAATATTGGTTGAGGTTTTGGAAAACAATACAAATCCGGATCTTGCCATTATTCTTTTGAACAAGAACAAAGTTTGCCACTCAAGTAGAACGTTAAACAAGAAAGATAATCATAGCTCCTAACCTTTTATTCATTTATTTATATATGATTCTGATGATGTTCAGATTGTAATGTCCCTAACTTTGACCTGAGGCAAGGAATTCCTCAGTTGTATCATCAATTAATATAGAACTGTCAAAACCAAGAGGAGAAATGAGGCAAGAGCATTTTCTGAGGTTTGAGGTAGTTTGATCATGATCGTAGGCCTCTACACTCAATTGTCTCTACCACATGTAGCCTTTGGCATCTTCTCTTTTTGAGGATCATCTCCTCCAACTCCACTAGCTAATCAGACAGAACGTGGGACATTGCCAATAGAATCACTCGATGTGGGTCCAGCGGTAGTCTTCTTACTCGAGGAATGCTTGGAAGATCCTTGACCTCTGGAGGTAACTCCAATGGTTGTTTTCTTGCTGGTGTATTCTTTAATTCTCCTTATTGACCAAACCAAAGTATGATACTATGATGAACCATAGTTTTAATTCTTTCCTCCAATGACACAACCTCAATCAAGGACCAAATCACTCTTGGGAATGCGTAGAGAAAAATCTACCTTTGGTGATACACATGAGATTGTAGATAGTCCTCATCTTCAGTGACCATTTTAGGTAGAAATTTCAAACTGATATTAATTATTTGCTTCAGAAACATGTGACCAAAGTCCTCTTGTTGGAAATCATGTTCATCTTTGCAAGCGACCCAATAATCGTCCAAGTAGTAGAGCACATGACATTGAGCATTCCCAAATGATAATCGTTTGGACCATCAGCAAACAATGTGCACTCGACCATGTCTTTTTATACCAACTTGGCAGCAGCAAGAGTTATACATGTGTAGTTCCAATGGAAATTAGAAAGTGCGCACTTGGCTTTTGCTTTGATGATAGAAATTTCTGAACCTCAACCATTTGTTACCATAGCTCCATTTACGACAATTTTGTCACTTATGTACCAAGGAAGTCGATAAGAGTGGCCATTGAACCCACATACTCATATTGATGTGAAGGTTGACAATTGAAAGAACCATTTACCCCATGCCATCAAATAACTTTTTTTATAGTCGTTTTTCATAGTTATTTTTTAGCATTCTGATCATGTATAAGATGAAGGTGTCATTGACACAATTGAACTAAGTTGCTCCTTTTGTTATCCTCAATTGTGGGTAATATACCCTACTTGTCTCACTCAATGTTTTGGACTTTGTTAAATCTAAGAAAATCCTCCTAGTCACAACATAGACCAAATAGGATGTCATACGGAAATCCCGTGACATTCAACTCACATAGTTATTTGTGGATGGAATCGCTATGTCATGTCCCCTTTTCGAAATAAAATCAAGGATAAGACCTCTAGCCTATCCCCATTTCCCGTAGGTTAAAGCAAGAATCAAGGGTAACAAATTATAATGTTATTTTAAGTTGGGCCTGGTAATTTTCCACTTTTGGGGCAACTTAAGATAAGATTATAATTTTTAAGAGTTTCTAAACACTAATATTAAATAAAAAGTATTTTGACATGTTGAGAATAAAATAATAATAAAGTATTTTTAAATACTTTAAGGTCCCAAAAAGGAAAGGTTTATAAGGGTGGTGCTTAGCTCATTTCTACATCATGATTTTATATGACATTTCTTCATTGTGAGAGCTTTGGCTTGATTTGGCACCCAAAGATGAAAACCCTTGCCTGTTTGGAGATCTTGGAGGACGAAAACCCTCTTGGTTTCCAAGTTTGGATTTGAGGATGAAAACCCTCTTTTCCATAAGAGTGATTTCAACCAGGGATCACATTTGTGCTCAAAGAATTGAAGCCATTTTTAGCTTCCTACAATGTCACTACAGTAAAATTATGAAAAAATTCAGCTTCTAGAGAATTGGATCGAATTTTACACACAAACAAATCATTGTTACTGATTTTTAAAATTTATCATCATATGTTGTTGTTCATCATCAATATTCATTGTTTGGAGCGTCAAATTGAGAAAAATCATTATTTGTTGTTGTTACTATAAATATCATACTTTATTCAAGGTTTGCTCCTGTCATACATCGCCACCATTGCCTACTGCTGCTGCCCATATCTGTTGGAGGGTTTTGTGAGTGTTCAGATCTAATATGAGTTTGATATCGTTGTTCTCAGTTAAATCAGAAAGTACATCCATGTTCTATTGTTGTTCTAAGGTTTACATAGTTGTATATTTAATTAATCAATAAGTTCATTTCAGATTTGTTATGTACTGAGGTTTACTACTATTGTTCAATCACAAATCAGCAAGCATAATTGAGATCAATTGTTGCTCTAGGGTTTGATATTGTTGTTGTAATGTCCCTTTTTAGGGGGACTCGGGAAATGAACCAAAGCTGAGATGTAACTCACAAATCAGATTATAGAACTGTTGATATAACCCTGCAAATCTGCAAATTAAACCCTTCCTAGGGCAGCGACTTTCCTAGAGGAGTTAAACCCCTCAAAGGTGGGTTAAACCTTGTTCAAGCCCTTCAAATCTCATGCCAAAATTATTAGAAAACCCTTAGAAACACAATCAGCTGTAAAAATCAGAATTGCGCGTGAAAATAATTAATCATGGAACCCTCAACCAGCAAACATCATCAAGCTTGGAAAAATAGTAAAACACCTCCAAAATTCACGAAACTCTAAATCTTGGCCTTAGAAAATATGGAGAACAAGATAGTAATTTCAGATTTGCCAAATTAGTATCACACATACCAAATAATCACTCCCAAGTGGGTTGCTCCACCCCAAACAAATAGATTATTGAACTAAAGAGAGTCATGCAAGAAAATGATAATTTATTGCCTTTCAAATCAGCTTACATACATAAAACCTCATGGAAGGGTTTTTGTCCTCCAAAAGTCCTCAATCAAGGGGTTTCGTCCTTGAGAAAGATAGATAAGGTGCTTCACAAGCAAACCTTAGCCAAGATATGAATATTCACCAAAATATGATTTAATAATACACAAGCGATCTCCTTAAAAAACCACAAGGAGTGCTTTACAACATAAAACCGATGGTCAACCCCTTAAGGTAAGTGTTTTTAAATATTCAAATGGTATTTGGAGCCTACATGCTCATAATACCTTAATTTCCTAACCATTGAAGTCCTTCTACTGAGGCACTCGCCTTCCCAATAGGATACGTGATAATAAACAAAATAACAATAAAAATACAATCCAGATCTTCCCCTCACTTTCTTCCTTAGGCCCACGGGAAAAGAACGGTTTAAGGTCTTCATAAATCAGCTTCCAAAAAGGGACATGACAATTGTTCATTCACAAATCAGAAAGCACATTGGTTGGAATTGATAATCTCGATGTTAGATCTATTGTTTGAAGATTTTCTGGTTTAATATCAGTTAACGAGGGTTTGATTCAGGTACTTGATATTGTGATCAGCATTTGGTTTCATGTTTATAATCATTGATCTTATTAGTTTACATTGATATTTTGTGATGCTTATAACTTTCTGTGCAGTTCACCGCCAGAATGATATTTATTTTCTTGCACTTACATTGCAATAACAATTGGATGGCAAAGCCTCCAAGAGTTGCATTCCATTACAAGCCATTTTGGCATTGATTGTAAATTGTGCAGCTTGCTGCCAGTAAGTTGCATTGATTTGCTTTCACATCCCGGTTTCCGTATGGTCTCACTTAACTTGCTCAAATTGAGATCTTGGAGATCAAAAAGAGTTTGGGTTTGTATTGATTGTTAAAACTTGGTGAATTTAGGCTAATCGGCCAGTTACGGACATTCCACGCTAAATATTGTTCCACAATCAATGAATTGCTTTCTATAACAAATGATCATCATAATTTGATACATCCTATAGTGCAAATCTCACATCGCGTGATTTACCGTGATTTTTTAAAGCAATGTGATCATAGCTCTTCATGGAAATCACTCTAATGTAGGGTCTTTGTACATTTTGGTCACCTTACCTTTTTTTCCTGAGCCACCCATGATTGAGTGTGCTAAGGAATTTATCTTGGTGACAATCCTAATAATCTTGAGATTCTTCTACCGATCCATATCGTGGTCTTTTCTGTGACCAAGACCAAATCATAAGTAGAAGTTTGCTTCATTGTAACCTGCACAGTGTAAGTCTGCGTCAAGCTCTTCTCTATTCTTTTCTCCTTCTTCGAACCGATTTTCTCCTTCGGAATGGTCGTTACAGCTGACACGAATAGGGTTTTTCGCTGGCTTGAGTTTATCGATTTGGTTTTTGGTTTTCGTGTATATTTACGTTGTTCTCTTCTACTAATCCCTGTCGTGGTCTTTTTGTGACCACAGTTGCTTTTCTAATTGCCATGTTTTGTCTTTTCCTGCCTCGTTTCTTGAATCCCTGTCATGTTTTGTTCTTTTGGGCACAATTTTTCTCTCAAAATTGTTTGGGTTTAATCCGTCCATTGTCATTTCTCCCTGACTCGGTCTCATTGTGTCTACCCCTATGACCACACCATCTTGGGCTCAGCAAACTGTTTGGCTTTATGCCTATACCAACACTCGAACAACTAGGTCATCTGGGGGACTCTCCTAGCTTTCCCCTCTGTTTAACTCCACTTCAAGCAGTCCATCCACCAACAATGTCTCCATCGAATTTAGATGTGCAGGCAGGTTATATCGCAGGTAGAATGGAACAAGGAAAGCACGAGGGAGGACTACCCAGCATAATTGAGGAACTATTACACAGGTTGGAAATCGTTGAATCCTCGAACAGAGCTCTCCAAACGGAGGTCTTCGAGCTTACTTTGAGGATGGAGAAGGTGGAAGCAGATAATATATCTCTACGGAGATTGCTAGCAGAAACCACATCACACTCCACTCCCAGCATCATCAACGACCAGCTGCAAGCTGAGATATTGGACCTAAAACACAAAAAGGAAGAGTTCAAAACCCAGCATGAAAATCTCAAACAAATAGACTCTTGGGCCCAAGTAGTGAAGGGAAAGGGCATAATTCCTCCTCCTCTGGCAGCAGTTGAAGACGTGGTGCAAACAAAACTGGTAGAGGAATGAACCAGGCGGGCTAAGGAACTCAACCTCAAGGTGAGAGGGTTGCCCACACCTCCCCCTTCTTCGGACCTGATGGCCATTAGGTCTAACTTTCTCGCTAAGAAATTAGAGCTTCTAGATGTGCAGCTTAACAGGGCATGGCTTGGACTGGACTCAAGGCTTTTCCTTCGTTTCAAATCAACAGAAGACAGGCTTAAGGCACTTAGAACCAGGCATAAGCTATTCTCCCTCTTCCAAATAAGGTCTTCCTTAATGAAGACCTCACCAGAGCCCAAGTTGTCAAACTCAAACAATCTCGTGAAGTGATGACGACAGCTAGAAAAGCAGGCAAGTGGGCTATAATTCGTAATCTCAAACCTGTTATCCGAGACTCTTTCCCTCTTGGTTGGGCCCTCGAGTCCGGCCCCAAATGACAATCTCGTTGGGAGAACCGACAGAACATGGGCATTTCCATTGCATGCAGGAATGGTAATGGGTTATTATGGTCTTCTTCAGGTGTATTATATGACGGTCTGGGTTTTTAAGACCTTTTTGTCACAGAGACTCATGAGAGTCTTGTTCGTCCTCTCCTGGAGATTAGGGGCTATCACTGGCTTTTTGTTTGCAAGCAAGAAACTAGGAGCTCTGGTGGTGTCAGGGGATCAAGAGGGGTTGCTTGCTTGGTCAGAGACACTTTCCAAAATAGAATTTCAATGGTCGCTGCGGTTGAGTTTGCCCACTTCCTTTGGGTGAGGATCAGACGGACTTCACCCCACCTCAAAGACTTTTTTATAGCGGTTTGCTACTATCCCCCAACTTCCTCTCCTTATGCCATTCATAATTGCCCAAATAAGGACCCTTTTTTTGACCTCTATACAGGGATTTCTCAATTTTCAATGGTTGGAGAGGTTTTCATTTTGGGGGACTTCAACACGCTATCCAGAAACCTCTAGGTCCCTTTGTGCGACAGAACTGGTGATGTGCTTTGTGCTTTTGAGGTGGATCCCGATTTTAGTGGTCTTCAGAGAGAGTCAGAGGACTCTGCAGGACCCTTGATGTCCTATGGCCAACATCTCTTACAGATGGGAGAGTCTCACGAACTACTGATTCTGAATGGTATTTTGTGTTTTCCTGACTCCAGGTTCTTCACCTATACACCTCGCTGTGGAGGGGCTAGCCTAGTGGATTACATCTTAACTACCTCTAACTAGGTTCCTTACATCCACTACTTGTCTGTCTCCTACTTTCCCCCAACTTCCTCTCCTTATGCCATTCATAATTGCCCAGATAAGGACCCTTTTTTTGACCTCTATACAGGTATTTCTCAATTTTCAGCGGTTGGAGAGGTTTTCATTTTGGGGGACTTCAACGCGCTGACAATAAACCTCTAGGTCTCTTTGCACAACAGGACTGGTGATGTGCTTTGTGCTTTTGAGATGGATCCCAACTCTATTGGTCTTTAGAGAGAGTCAGAGGACTCTGCAGGACCGTTGATGTCCTATGGCCAACATCTCTTACAGATGGGAGAGTCTCACAAACTGTTGATTCTGAATCGTATTTCATGTTTTCGTGACTCCAAGTTCTTCACCTATACACCTCACTGTGGAGGGGCCAACATGGTGGATTACATCTTAACTACCCCTAACCTGGTTCCTTACATCCACTACTTGTCCGTCTCCCCCATCCCTCTTGTTGATCATGCGACCCTTTCCTTCTCTCTGCAAGTTGATCCCCCCAGGTCATGCCTCCCTTCTGTTGTCCTCCACACACTATTATGAAGTTTGATGAGGGTGACCCTAATACCTTTCCCTCCCACCTTTGTCAACTTCTCCCCCCTGAGCCTCAGTTCACCTCGCTCTCCATAAACATGAAGTACAACCTCCTCTCTTCCAGTATCCATGAGGCTGCCTATAATTCCTACCCCCATATCACCCCCACCCTTCTTAACAAAAAAACTTGCCCCGTGAACCAATGGTATGATGAGGATTGTAAAGCCCTTCACCGACAGCTTCGCTTTTCTTCTGTTCATGCTCTCCCATCCTTTCCCTCTCTCAAGTTCTCTTATCGCCACCTCCTTCACCACAGGAAACACATTTTTATCTCACGATAGAGACGGGAGCTCCGTTTGTCCCTTTTACACTCTCCTAAGTGTTTGTGGCATACCTTTCTCCCTCGGCATTCCCCTCTTCCGCAGGATTTGGATCCCAGCTCCATGTATGCTCATACCTCCACTCTTTACGACATCCATGACCAGCCCCAGATCCAGGTTGTGTCCCCACCTTCTGCTTGTCACATTTTCACCCACACGAATGTTAAAAATGAAAGTTCAGCCATGAATAGTAACAAAGCAACAAATGAGGGCTTCCAGGAAGAACTCTTCAAACAAGGAGTTGATATAATGAACAACTATTTAGTGGATCTCTTCAACCGAGAGGTTTGTACATGATTTTTTGGGGTCTTGCTCCCACCACATTATTCACCACATCCACAAATCGGGTCATACCTCTTATCCCAACTACAGAACGATCTAGGTGGGACACACATTCGCCAAGCTATATGCTACAGTGCTTCACATGCAGCTTTCAAGGTTTCTAGACGAGAATCACAATAGAGTTCGGGGACAGGCAGGGTTTTGATGTGATCTATCGAGAAGCATCCTTCTAGGAGGAGACTGACGGATCTCGTTCTGAAGTTTGAAAGCCTCCTGTAGGTAGAGAGCAAGACACCACTGATCACAATACCCGAAGAAAGCCGCAAATGATGGATGTTCCCGGAATAGGCAATGATATCTCCCTCTGATCTCATAGTAGAAGAGGAACCTGAAAATGAAGTGTTCCTCCGTTTTGACCTCCTAGAGAGAACAAAGCTGACAAATCCTCTCCGAGCGGTCCTCCAAACGGTCCTCCAAACAAAGTCTATGAGAGCCCATTCTGAACTAGAACCCACTCTAAACTGGCCTAAGGATATGCAGATTGCTTGCAACCAGTGTCGGGAGATATACATAGGCCGGCTAATAAGCCCATTATATACCTCAAGGAAATGTGCAACATAAAAAGCCATCTTAGGACGTAAACCACCCGGAGAGTTGATTCAAGTGTGCTGGATGAACTGCCTGTAAATGTCATCTCTGATAATTTTGTACAGTTCATGCTAACTTAGTAAGAGATGGGCAGGAGTGTCCAGGGAGTATTTGTATGGTGGGAGGCGGTCCATTTGAATCCCGAAAGAACCAAGAAGATGTGAGACTCCGGCGTACCAGCGGCGGGAACAACCATTATGGTCAAAAAGAGCAATAGTCTTAGAGGAACAATAGGCTAGGTAGAGATACATGTCCCTGCCTACAGAAGAATTTGAAAGTCCTCAGATGCAATGCAAAAGCGAAACAAGGCCAAATATAGTCTCCAGTCTAAAAGGGCGTGCCCTGAACTCAACCAGAAATTGTCTCTTTGCACCTAATGTTGCATATGAGCATGAGGATCTAGACTCGCTCAACAGTAGCCCAATCAGAATCAAACAGGGATGGCCGCCAAACCTCAGAGCCATAGAGGACTGAGGGCCTCACAAGAGAATCCAAGAGAGACATCTTCGACAAGATGTAAGATGTCCTAGAAGTGGTGGCGGAAGCACTGTCTCTCCAAGATTGCCAAAAAGGCATACCCCTCGTTGACACGGGGCTGAAGAGCAAGCCGAAGACTTAAATGGGGCCCGGTAAATAAAACTCCTAGGTAAGTGTAGGAGTTGGTGATCTCAATCTCTTTCACTCTAAAGAGGAAATGGAAGTCAGAAGTCTTCAGCCCAGTGAAGATCATGACCTTGGTTTTATCAAGGTTAACTATCAGTTATCTGGTCACAAAAAGGGCTAAAGCATCACGTTGTCTCCAAAGTCCCTCCACCAAAGAGACAAGGACTACATCATCCGCGAAAAGGAGAATGTAGATCAGTACCTAGTGAAGAAGGCAACCATCCCCCTCCTAGAGATGGTCCTTGAGAAATTCCTCCAATTCATCAATATAAATACCAAACAAGGTAGGCAAGAGGGGGTAGCTGTATTTAACCCCGATGGTGCTACTGATTTGGTGTCCCCCTGAAATCTGGGACTACCCATTTGAAAAAAAAATCGTTCTTTTAAAATAACAGGTCTTTTTGTGTTTTTATTGCCAGAGGATGTATGTATTATGTTAAGATATTCTCAGTGAATCATATGAGCCATTTTCGACAAACACCCAGATGCCCAAACTCATTTTATCTTTCCGCCAAGTTTTGTCTGCGGGAAATTTTTATTCAATTATTTATTAAATAAATAATGCCTTGTTTGAAGTAAAGTGTGCTCCGATTGAATCTTGTTGATGTTTTGCATGTCAGCATTCACACATCTCAATAGGGTTTTCACCGAGAATGAATTTAGGGCCATGTCTGCAACTTCTGACAACGTTTATCGATTTTATTTATTTTCTTTTGCGTTTTTCTTCGGTTTTCTCTACAGTTTCTCTGTGAAATTCCCCCAGGTTTGTTTCTTGTCCAATATAGTCTGTTTAATTTCCTGAAGCATCTGGAGATCATCTACTAACGCAGCACCAGAAGAAATTAGCCTCAAAATGCAAACGTCTGACTAAAAAAGATGAAGTCATGCACAAAAAGCCTCTCCCAGGCAAGTCGCACTTTTTGGAATGAATGAGTTTAAGCTGCAATGGGATTTTTGGTAGTGGCTGGCAGGCGGGAATTTCTTACCTGCCTTGCAGGGTACCTTTTCCCATCAAGTCAAAGTCACTTAAGCTGAGGTGGGAAAATTAGAGACGGCAGGCAGGCGGCAATTTCCTACATGCCTTGCAGGGTAAAAATTCCCATTATAAAATAAGGAAAAATCACTTAAAACACTGATGGGAATTTTCTGCCTGCCTGCCAGGCTAACTTTTCCCACCAAAGAGATTTAATCACCCATACAAGTCGTGCTTTATCAAAGGAGGCTAATTTTAATGCAAATCGCATTTTTTGGGAGATGTTTTAATTTAATAATGGGAATTTTGGCAATGGCAAGCAGGCATGCAGGAATTTCTTACCTACCTTGCAGGGTAAAAATTCTCATTATAGAAGTCAAACAACTTAAGTGAAAGAAGGGATTTTTGGAGCTGCAGTGCAGGGTAGAGAATCCCATCATAGTTGACTTCTTATATTTAGAAATTAGCCCTGCCAAAAAGTGCGACCCATTTAGGCATTAAACAATGCTTTTAATGGTATTTATTAATAGTTTTTCTACCTAATTTTGGCGCCATGGATGAATGAAAAGTCAAAGCAAGAAGTCAAGCCAAAAACAACTGAAGGATGCATGCTAAAAATAAATAAAATAAATTTATTTAAGGGCAGCCAGCAGCATGCACAATTGGGCGCCCAATTTGGGTGAATAAACATGCTTGTTTATTAATTAAATTGCCAGGAATAGGAAGGACAATTATTAGAAATAGAAAGTTGACGGTTATATTTACTTATTTTTGCTAAGGATTGCAGCCCAGACAGTTTTGACACCAAAGAAAGGAGGATTTGTGCATCAGAAGTTGTTTTTCATTACCATGAAGCTTCAAGGTTTGGCGCCTAGGATTGGAATAGCTTGATTTATGCTATGATAATTATTTGCATGTTCCTATAAGTGCCCAGGTGAATTTAAACATATTTATACTTGTTTTCCATGCAAGCAAAGCCTCAAAAGCCTCAAATTTTAGGGCAGCAGGCTTCATATGCAGATTTTTAGTGACAAAAATCAAGTATTCATGTTTTGGACTTCATCTTTGTCTGAAATAATTACAAGTATTCATTACAGGTGTTCATAGAGGTGAAAAGGAGTTCAAATCAATGTCAAGTACATTGAATATATCTTCCGAATCTGAAGAAATTGCTAGATCTACACAAATTAATCCAGTTGCAAAGAATTCCGACAAGATTAAAAGAAAAAGAACACAGAAAAAGATTGCTCAGACAAAGGTTGCTCCAGCCTTGATGAAACGTGATGAAAGAGAAGGATCAGCAAAATCGTGTATAGCGTCCAGATTTGCTGATATAAATGACATGGACATAGGCCCTGAACCCATCTCCGAAATAATTGACAGATTCAGAGCCGGAAAGACATTTCTCATGCGGGCAACGAAAAGCAGTGGAATTATTCAAGTGTCAGCATTCCCAGTCACAGCTCAGTTGCTCGAATTTGTTATGGAGTGTCCAAGATCATATCATCCTCTTTTCAAAACAATCCAAGATGCTGCGGGAAAGACAATTATTAGGCTGGATGCACAGTTTATTAATTATTGTCTGAAGATTCTGACACGAACGGTGGTGATTGCAATTAACATGTTGGATGCAGGCAACAGATGGGAGAAACATAAAGCAGATTGCATGGGCATAGTGAACAGCAGATATATGAACAAGCCCAGGTCCCCATCAAAGTTCTCAAGGACCTATTCCGCGATCCAACTTGGTGCAAGGGGTGGATGATATTACTAAATTGCTTTGCAAGATAAGTGGAGAAGCCAATACTCACAACTTCCGCTCATGGATGTATGCTTTCATGAGGACTATTGAGATCAACAGAGTTGATTAAATAATCAATTGGAAAGAGATCATCAGTGACAACATCGGTGAGCAACTTCAGAGTGTGAGGCGGATTTACAGCTATCAATTATGACTTCATGCCTGATATGTGTAGCAACCTCGCAGGGTATATTTTCCAAGCTGGATAGACGAGGCATACTGGCGAAAGATCCTATCTTTGAGTGCTACCCACAGTTGGCAGTTCCTAAATGCTACAAAGATTACAAAACGGTCAACGATGGGTTCTTCTATGAATTCATCTGCAAACTAAAATAGTGATCTAAAGACCAACAAGGTAAGCAAAGAAGCTTGGGAATTTGTATCCCAGCATGGGCTACATTTTCATCCAGTTTGCAAACTTCACCTACCTCAGGATAACCGGCTTTTCGAGAGAACTAGTAAAGTTGCCGAGGTATCCAAACAACAAGTGGGTCATCATGGAGTTGTGCAGACAACTCGTGGAGATGCATGACTTCCAATCAAAGCGGCACAAGTCTATGGGTTTCTTTTTAGTCACTGTAGGTTATTACACCTGCCAGAGCATCCACATAGCTAGACGAGTCGAAGCTGAAATATTTTCTGAGTATGAGCCTGAGTTCTTCCTAGCACAGCTGAACTTTGACCCATATGGGGTAGCGAGGAAGACAATCTCCCAGGAATACTCACATGTGCCTTTGTTGGAAGACTTCTGGAAGAAGTGCAGAAACGAGTATGAAGTCAGAAAGAAAGACTTCAGCAAGTTATCGGCTCAACAAATGTTTGATTATGGTTTGGCACGGATACCTGCAAATCTCGCAGACGATGGGCATGTGATACTTGACTTGTATCATCAAATGGGAAGAGATAGGGCTGCTCTTCAGGAAAACATCGGTGGTTACCAAACGATTAAAGAAAGATCTTCCGTAGTTGTGGTTAACACTTTGAACTGGATGAAGCGTTGATGAATCAGATCACATTCAACTTTACCACAGGAGATTCCAGCAAAAGAAAACACGAAGGCGAAAGCAGCATAAGGCCATAAAACCTTAAAATTCACAAGAAGTCTCACATACAAGAGAAGGCCAAATCTACAGCTATCATGCTAGTTCCAGCTTCTCCAACATCAACTCATAGCACTTCAGCAACCTCGGAACCCTAGAGAGATCTTGTTGACACTCCTTTGAATCCAACGTCATTTGTATTTTCTCCTCAACCACTCAGGTCTTCACCTATCCATGCGGAGAAGCTGAAAGCATAGATGGCGGAGTTTGATAAAGTATTGTCTTTGGACAATTCAGAGGGTGGCAGTCGTAACACGATGGCAAATTATGATAAAAACAGAATCAGAGCATGAAATGGTGGTGCACTCGGCGATTTCTCATTCGCCAAGAAGCAAACTTTTCATCATGGTTGGCTTTGCAAACAATCCCAAAAGCCAGATAGGAGATTAACCTAGAGGAACAACGACTTTCAGCTGCTCCTAAGTTTGAGCAGAAGAGATAGAAGACCTAAAGTTGCCAAAATGACTTCTAGGTTGATTACTGAGGAATTGGGGCAGAAGTTCGCTGAGTTATCAGTTCCAGCAGAAGGAAAGCACGAGGGAGAGCTCGCGGCAGTTGATATAGCAGTTCAACCAAAGTGTCAATAGGTCAAACTACCACAGAAGGATTAAAGCAAGATACACAGACACTAATGAACGATTTATTCCTTAAGCTTGACAAAGAGAAGGCTGAGAGATCCAAGCTTCAAAGGCAAGTGTTCCAGCTATACGAGGTCATTGCTAAAGTTGTCAAACCTTCCTCTCAACCCATTCTAGCACATGAGCAAGTAAGTAATCATCTGATGCAGGAGGTAGAAGATGTAGGGGACCAAGTCAAAGCTATTGCTCAGTGGAAAGAGCAAATCATTCACCAAGCTTCAAAGCAGTTCAAAAGAATACCAGCTGAATTGGAGAATATGCACAAGGCAATATCCCAGCTAAAGGAACTGATGACACGGATAGAAGATGAGAACATAGTTGTTGAAATTCATCTGAATACTTTAGCTAAGATACACTCGTTGTCAAAGGATGTGCTGATTACAGAACAGACTGTGCCTGAAGGATTGATGGAAAAGGGGAAGAAACTAGAAATTTCAGTTGCCTTTCGCATAGAGATCCTCAAGCTCATGTTGAAGAGGATGCAGTTGTTGGAGAGTAAGATGGGAGAAGTGTCGGAGAGCATCCCAGATGAATTACGTACTTCCCATGAGGAATTTATGTTGGTTGTGTGGAAAGAAGTTGATGAAGCCACCATACCTTTCACGATGGATTCAATTGGTAGACTCATAAAGCTTCAGGCAGATGTTGAGGGATATGGACCTGGTTTAGAGAAAGTGATGGCTAACGCTATTGCTTTGTCCAGAGGGTTGTTACACTTCAGAACCGAGAGAGATGTTATTGTTAAAACAGATGCGAAGATGATGAATTACATGGTTGACAAGTATATTCAATATCAAAACAAAAAGAAAGTAAAGGTGTTACAGCTAGCAAATCTTCATCCTTCTCTTCTTTCATCTCTTATTTCTTATATTCCCAGATGAAAATGTAAAATTAAAGTTATTGGTTGAAAAACCATTACTTTTGGGAAGATTCTTTAAGATAGGTGACGGATGTGCACAATTTTGACTTAAACTCTTGATGCATGTCACTAAGAGAGGAATTTTAGGAAGATGACTGCCAAATGTTCACTTTACTACTTCTTCATGTTCTAGTTCAATTGCAATTTCTCATTTGTAATTTCCCCTCTACACACAATAAGTAGAGGAAAAACCTACGAGTTAAAGGATCATAATTTGTAATCAGCATTCTTGTGTTCCAAACTTTGAGCTGAAACCCTGATAGCTTTCTGCAAGTAGAGGAATAGAGAAGAGGCAGATTTTCGGAGAGCTTTGTGTCAACGGTGCATTCGTTTCTTATTTCTTTTTAGATTTGTGCACAAACATTGTGTTGTCTTAGATCTACATCTGAAATTGTCCTTTGCTTCAAATTTTGTATTTTCAGATCTATTTATTTCATCTATGTGCATGTGATTAACCCTGTCAACTATTGGTTAGGTTGCACATCTCATTTCCTTTCTTCTCGTATTTAATTATTTCCCTTTCCTGCATACATTTCTTACAGTTGCTTGCTGCAAAATTGCCTAGCTATGGTCCATGAGCTACGCAGTTAAAGTAAAACCAACAAATAGATATTAGGAAATATAATCAACAAGATCTTACACGGGAGCCTCACCGGTAAATGAGGGAGATTTATCTCATAACTACCTAGGTTTTCAGCTATGCAAAAAATCTAGCCAACAGTTTTTGGCGACTCCCCTAGGGAACAACAATCATTTACAGATTAGAGCTTATCTAGCTAGTCCCCGTTAAACTCTCAACCTAGCTGACAAGGTTCTATTTTCTCACTAGGGACGAGGACTATCTCACAAGGTTTCTGGGGAACAACATTGGTCATTGGAAACCGGGTTTCAAGAATTTCTGCAACCACCTCAATGTCCCGGGGTGTTATTCGGACTTTGACACCCGAAGTCTCCCCCTTGTGATGCTTCCCCAGTGATCCCTTCTGCGTGAGACTCTGTTTCTAGGTTCTCAGTTGTCCTATCAATATCCTGCACTTCGTGTTCACTATCTCGCTCCTCTCCTGCCACTGTAATACTTCGAACCTACTCCGAGGTCAGCTCAACTCTCACCCTAACTTCAAATGTGTCAAGTTCCTTTGGATGTTGCTCTAATATTAGCGTCTCAGTGCTTTGTTGCGAACTGGGCAAGACATTGGATACAGGAACATTCATAATCGTTTGCTCCTTAGTGGGTGAAACAACTTGAGCTAGTGGGTTAACAAGGATTGGGTTAATAGGCACTGATTCCATAACAAGTGGAATCACTGGAGACTCGATAATGACGGGTGAGTGGACAGGGATGATTGTCTTTCCTTCCTCTAAATCAATCCATTCAAATTCCTTGGTCCGTTTAATCCTTCGGAGGTGAACTCATTTCTCCTCCTCTTCCGAGTCTTGTAGACCCATCTCTGGTGTTAGTACCTTACGAGGTGCTTTAGCTACACTCACCTCTTTAGGCTTTCCTGGAGTGTATGTTACTATCTTTTCTCTCCCCTTTGATCCTGAAGCAAATGCTGGAACAATTTGCTAAGGAGTAGCATGAACAACCGGAGTCCTACTCATACGTCCCTGAAGTACATCCTCAGCTCTTTTTGCCAATCTTGCTAATCTCAGCACTCACGTCATCCCTAACTAATGCAGATGTTAACTTCTTAAAAGGGACCTTAATCCCTTCCTTCCCTGAAACATCCCTGGTAACGTGGATTTTCCGGTACGGGGGATAGACATCATCAAGTAACTTAGTAGCCCTGTATTCCCTAAACACAGAGGTGTTTTGGTAACTTATATCCACACCTTTTGAGAACAACCACCTCAGAGAGAGTCTGATGACATTTGCGGTCCTACCCTGGTTATTTCTTCTTTCATCAACTTCCCAATCGACTGGCAGCAAAGGCTGGGCTGAGAGGCAATATTCCCCTTGATGTAATCATCAATAATTATCATCTTTTAATCCCTCAGGGGCCTAAATAACCCCAAAATACATCATTTGGGACACCCTCATCCTTTCTCTGACTTCCTTCTCATCTTCACAATCCATCCAGAAGTTTTCATAATAAGCCTCATGCTCCATCTAAGTGGGTGCGATACTATGAATAATTTGTTTTTATCATACTGAGGCCATGGCCTCAAATCTATCCAACATACATCTACCCATTTCTGCCTCCAACATTCTTGCCTTTTAGATGTTTGGGCAGGTGTAATTCCCAATAATCATGGGAAACTTGATAGGAGATGTGAGATGTTTGTTGTCGATGATCTGATGTACTGGTAACAATTACCTCACCAAATCCATCAATGCCCACTTGTCATCCACACACCTAGGGAGTAAATAGGGACTCCCTTCAAAACCACTAACCCTGATATAAGAAAAAGTCTAGAACTAGATAAAATAACACCCATACTGGGTGATAACCCGCTTGGCATCCTAGGAAAATCTTTCAATTTTCCAATCAGGGTGAAAAGGGCAAATTACAGGTGCAAAAACGAGATTAGAAACATTACTGTAGTTTGTCATATAGTTTGTCAATTTTAGCTGAAAGAAAACATCATATACCTTAGCGCTACTGAGATCACCCTCCATCATCAAGCATGGGAAAGTGATGCAGGAGCATCATGGAGTTGTTACAATGATTGTCATGGTTTTGTCATGTTGGTCAATGAGTCTATGACAGTTTAGATGATGCAGTGTTATTTCCCTCCAAGTTTGTGTGTTTGAATTTTCAAATTGTGTGTATGTGTGCTTGTAAGTCCTTAAATAAGGCTTATTGTGTGTGTAAAGCCAAATTTGCACAATATTAGCTTAGATATCCATTATCAACGTGGATCTAAGTAAATTCCATCTTTTGTGGGAGGTTTGAACTGATCTCCAAGTTTAGTGGTAGTTGAACTATTGTCGGAGTGTAGTTGAGTGATATTAGGAAGTGGTTTTTTTTTACTATGCAAACTGGAAGTTAGACGGATTTTTCATCAAGATCCTCGAACTAGAGGTGTAATCATCATGATTGAAGGTAATTGAAGGTGTTGGAAGCTTGACAGTAATTATTTTGCATTTTTCTAACTCGTATTCACTATTCTGTATGCATTTACAGTTGAAACCTTGCACAGGCCGAGAGGTCAAATTTTGACAGTCCCGTATATTGGATCGATGAAGCTACTGTAAAACATGGAAAATATGAATTTAGCCATCACGAATCCAATAGAACTTTTTGCATGTTTTGAAACGTTCGATTAAGTCTTCTGTGATCGATTTTCTCCTTCACTGCCCAGAACTAGGGCATCGTGGATCTCAATATTGGCTCGGTCAAATTCCTTAAAATTTTGAAATCGTGGTGTTCTCCAGGTCGCCTAACATTCCCCAAAGTTGCAGAGCTTAATTCGATGGGCAAGCACTCTTTCCACTAAGACCCCTATCGTGCAAGGTTGAAATTACCAGTTTTGGCCATCACAGTGGGAATTTTGGATGTTTTAATGTTTTTCAAGATTACATTGGCTTAGGAACAGTTTGCAAGTGGTGAATTTCATCCTCATGAAGCTAATTTGAGGCTCTACAACTTCATTCCATCTTTGTTCATCCTCTTAGCCCTCATGAAGCATAATTCTTGACTGTATCAGTCAATAAAAGTTGAAATTTGTGTATATAAACCTGCTTAGCCTCTATGCATGATGCATACCACAGTAGTAGGCTCATGTCAAAGAGACTTGGGTAGTCCCATCTACAAAAGTGAAGAAATTAACTCAGATGTGATGGTGGAACAGGGCTACAAGGCACCATATGGGATTGAGAAACAAATGAGACCTCAAAGCCAAGTCTTGTCATTCTTGCTTGCATAATTGTGTGTGGATAGGTGTGTATAAGAGTGTAGTATACATATTTGAGTCTATGTATCCCACTAGATTGTTCTAGTACATAGGTCAGGATGTTAGTAGGTAACTAAGTGCTAACACAAGGCAATATATAGGTTAATCAACCTTGAACTTAAACTTGAGTCAAAGAGCACAATGGAGAACCAAGAAACATCAAGGATAACAGTGTGATACAGAAAGAGAAAGACTGATACACTAGAAAGTTGTGTTGAAAGCAATGTTATAAACCAAGTAAGAAGTCATAAAGAATTTTTCCATGTCTGCCTTTTCTCCTCTCGCAATTTGAGCAACCCCCATCATTTGTTCATGAATTGGGCTACTTATTATCTCGGCCCAAGGGAGAGGTTTTTTATTCGTAAGTATTACCATCCATTCGTGGAAAAGGGGGGTGGATTCCATACCCATCAGTCAGTTCAACAATGTAATTACATCTCCAACCTCCTCAATGAATTCAAATATGTTCAGCTTTTTAGTCATTCTAGAGACGAAACCCCGATGATTAGCCAACCAATGACTGTTCATAAACTTAGTCCATTTCTTCGCCCACAAGTTCCAATACGACTGTGTTGATTCTTTGCTAATGGCACCTTCTTCCCGTGTAGGAGGAAAGCCCAACATTCTATCAAACGTTTATTCCTAAAAAGATAAGACCAGGTCCCCATTCCCGTCACAACTTCTCTTGTTATATAGGGTTATAATGTTGGGCACATACCCATACAAGTCTTGGGCATGGCGTAGCGGGAGAGAAAGCAGCGGTGACGTCAATATAACTGCTAGTCACTAGGGCCATAGTGTCACTTCTTTCAAGGGAATGTAACCTCTGCCTAAACTCATCTAGGTTGGCTTTAGCAAGGTCAGAATCCATAATTTTGTCCAGGGGGAATTGAGATTGGAAGTTGTCTTCGGGAAGTGTATATGAAGCCTCGTGGTTTCGACACACTTTCAACAAGCCCACCTTTTGCTAAAAACAAACCTTAAACTTTTCTTTGAAGATTCACAGGAATAAGAGAACCAATTTACTCACATGTCTCAACAAAGCTCTGATTATTGTTCAAAATTTGAATGAAGAACACCGTAACTTTCTTCTTGATCTTTGAAAACACCTCTCGCTTCAACCTTCATCAAGGCTACATGGGCATTTTCCAAAGTTTCGAGCTTTTGGGTGCAGAGTGAATATTTATATCAAGTTCTCACATTAACTACTCTCGAGTGCTTGCATTAATGCCAAAGATTGCATTCATGGGAAAAAAATTGTAATTCCTAAGTTTTTCTCTTTTTAACCGTTGCAATCCTTTCATGTCCTATCACCCACGTATTTACATTGTACAAGTCCCACTTCCGCGTATTTATATCATGTACGGCTAGTACATTAATGATCTTCATTATTTTGTTGACAGGCCTCAGGAAAATATTGCAAGATAACTCACACACCATCTTGGTAGAATACAAAGTGCATCTCTTCTTCCGTTCATGTGTGTGTTACATACGTGGTCAATATCTCTAAGTCATCGGGCCTCGGCGCTATTTTTACAAGTTGCATTTCTCAAAGAATCATGAGATACTTTGTTCCTTTTATGTCCACTTCCCCGACTGCTATCTTCTTAACTCTTTCTATAGGGACTTCGGAGCTAGGAGTTAGTTTCCACTTTGCACAGTTACAAATGTAAAAAGGTACAAAACGCTATGTGCGTGTCTATACGCGGCCTCCGAACCTTTAGAAGATCCCTCATTAGGAACTTCGGGAGAAAACATGCATTCTGCAACTGCAAAAAAATTAGTACATCCTCCAGCGACTAAGTGCTTCATTGTTAGCTCGGGGGGAACAATCATCGTGCTTTATCATATTGTCAGGAACAATGATAGTCCCAACCCGGTCAGAATTACAAAACTGGGAGACAACATAAATTCTTACAAGGATTATCCACACCCAATTCCGTGGATTCTCAACTGAAAAGAGCCCAAACTAGGAACCGACCAAGACCGACGACACGGATTACACAATAGTACCTAAATTTATCAGGACAAAATATTGGCACCAACCGTGTGTTGTAGTTGCAATGTTCATGTTTGAATAAATGGAAATTTCACATTTGGGGGAGGAACATACTATCAATGTTCCATTTCCATTGTGACAGCCTTTCCTATATGTGTATGAGCAACAGAATTTCCTATATTATTCCCTGCAGTGAAATGTGATGAGAGTTAATGATAATACTTGGCACGTCATGATTTGGTTGTTGGTAATCCACTTGTAAAACCATCATTTGTGGTTTGTGGTAAACCACTTCTGAAACTACCACTCTTGGTTGTTCGTAAACCATTTACAAAACCACCATCTTTTGGTTTGTGGTACTCCACTTGTAAAAGCACCAGTTTTGGTTTTTGGTCAACAATTTGTAAAACCATTAGTAGGGTTTGTGATTATCCTATGAAAACCAGATCATGAGTAGGTACAAGTACAAGGCAAGTTTTCCCCATGTTCGCACTAAGGGGGGAATGTTAGGGAAACTATGTGTTAGTGCTCCACATTTGTGTATAGGTGAATAATAATTATGAGAATAATTATTATCTTGTAAATGGTAAGTTAGTAATTCTTTATAGGTTGTTATATTAAAACAAGTAATTTTTTATAGGTTGTTATATTAAAACAACTATAACAAATATATGTTGTTGTGTGAGTTTAACCATTCATGTTAATAGTGTTTGTGAGAGAGATTCGTGGAGGTGTAGTTATACCTCCATCCTAAATTATAGGAATGTTATTCCTATATAATTGTATGGTTTGTATTATGAGTATTAATGAGAAAATTATTCCTATGTTGAACTCGGTACAATCTGATCCAAATTTGTCAAGAAATAATATTGAATACAAGCTTTTTCCGGAAACGAAATTCATGCGTTGTTTCTCTGCTCGGATTTTCAGTAACTCCATTGTTAATGCTTTTTTGTTTTGATTTCAAATGAACTAATTTGTTTTAGTGAATTAAGTTAGATTGAGCTTAAGCTACTATAAGCAAGTGTCATGGTTCTCATAACCAACCAGATTGTTGTGGATAGAAGTACATTGGTAATTTACCATAGCAATAAATCAAATGATTGCAGGTCTATAAAAGTTTAAGATTCACAAGGAATTGTCCTTTAAACTGCCCATTTTAGTTTGACCATATGCTAAACTATTTTGGGTAATGATCAAACAATAGCAAAGTCCATGAGAGATCATTCAAGATAAGCATTGCAATAGAATCTGAAAATCCTCTTTTCTGCCCTACCCTCTTTCTCTTTTTTAGTTTATTTTAATACCATCCCATTTTGAGCTTCATTGAAAATGCAAGTTAATTGAGGTGATGCAACCATCTTAATTGGTTGGGTGAATGCAGATATTTCCTTCTATCGTAGTGACTTTCACATCACTTTGCCGATTATATTCACAACAGACCACGTAGGAGAGTCAAAAATTGCAACTCATAGCTTGATTTGCCTTTTGGTGATCCTAAAACAAGAGGGGTAAAATCCATTCAATCCTTTGGTGCTTGGTTTGTGGTCAAATTTCCATGAGAATAAAACTCTCATCAACGAGTGGCATGTAGCCAGTGCAATATTTAGACACGTGATCTTCAACAAGAAGGCTTTCATCAGACTTCAAGAACAAGAGACTAGAAGTGGATTTGGTCAATGCTACCACATATCTAGTTATAGGAATGAGCCATGTCTCCTACCACATGCTATCAAGTGATGTTCTTGAGCTTGCCCATAGCCCATTCCTATGATGTTATAGGAATGGTCGATGTCCTATCTGTTCCTGGTTTAACTAAGAATATTTTTCAGTGTCATTTGTGATAGATATTAGGCATGTGGATCAGTTTGATGATCCACATTGAAGCATGCTTGTGAGAGATACAGATTGCTTGTTTATCCATTGAAGCATGGTTTTTTGATGCATGGCAGTGACAATATATGTGAGCTATGGCACAAGTGATTGGGTCAGCCAGCAATTGGCTCACCTACACCATGGAGCACTACCTCACTACCTATCTTGAAGGGCATGGTGCAGGGATTATCGAACTTCAAGATTGCCAAGATAGGAGCATACAAGGGTTGCGCACTCAACAAACAAGCCAAGACTGATTTCCCAAGAAATGAGAACAGATAAAAGAGAGATTCTTGATCTAATTCATTCAGACAAATATGGACAGATGACTTCATTCTCTTTGACAGGTAATCTGTATTATGTCTTTTTCATTGATGATTCTTTTAGAAAACCCTAGACTGTTTTTATGAAGATTTGGGATCAAGTGTTCTCTAAGTTTCGAGAGTTCAAGGCTTTAGTTGAGAACAAGACGGGTATGAAGATCAAAGTGTTGAGAACTGATAATGAAGGGCAGAGGAGGGATCAAGAGGGGGCTGACAATACTGTACAACCTGCAGCAGAATGAGGTTGCAGAAAGGAAGATTACGCCCATCATTGAGACAGCCAATGCCATGATCTACAACATGGATTTTTCCATGTGCCTATGGGCAAAGGCATGTATGTAATACAGTTGTCTACATTCTGAATAGCTCACAGGGTTTGGAGGACATGACACAAGAAGAAGCTTTCACAAGTAACAAGCCTCAGGTATCACAATTTCATGTTTTTGAGTGTCATGTTTATGTTCATGTACCAAATGAGAAGACTAAATATAAACCCATCAGCATCAGGCGCATATTTGATGGTTATAGTTAAATAGCCAATGCTTACTGGATTTACACTTCAGCACAAAGGACGATAGTAATGAGCCGGAGGTCAATCTCACGAGCCTCCTAGGGAGGCTGAGGAGGGAGAAAAGCTTGCTGTCCTAAGTTCTGATTCGCAGATTACAGGAAATCAGATTTAGATCAGCAACGTTCTGGTGAAGGAACACGTGTCACTTTACCATCTAGTCCAGTTAAGAAGCTTAAGTGTCTATCCAGACATTATAAGATGCACATGAACAAGTACAAGCACCAAAATCTTCTTTCCAGGTGAGGCCCCTAAGAAATTTCTTACTTATGTTGCCTGATGTCTTCTATTGTTAATGCAGAGCCTTCAAATTGTGAGAGGGCTGCAGTTGAGCAATTATGGCGAGATGCCATGACAGAGGAGTATAACTCCATTCTAGAAGAATGATGTTTGGGAGATTTTGCTGAGACCAATGGGGAAATTAGTGAATATTCCAGGTGATCGTAAAATGTCAACCATGCGGCTGACGGCTGCATTGAGAAGTACATGGCCAGAATTGTAGCAAGAGAATTCTCCCCCACAGAGAGGGTTTACTATGACGAGACCTTTTCTCCAGTTGTTAAGTATACTTCTACCGGACCATCATGTCTACTGTATCAGTTCTTTGTCAGCCTTTATACCAAATGGATGTAAAGATTGCTTTTCTGAATAGTCAATTTGAAGAAGTGTACATTAATCAGCCGAGGGGTTTTGAGATGCATGGGCGAGAAACCTATGTGTAGGTTAACGAAGGCCCTTTATAGGTTGAAGCAGTCATGATGTGTTTGGTACTCGCAGATTGATGAGAACTTATTGAATTGGGCTTCAACAAAACTTTTGCAGATCCTTATTTCTGTGATACATTTGATCTGCTTTTTTAGTCCTGTACATAGATGATTTGATCATTCTATATAGCTATGAGAAGTTCATTACATAGCGTAAAGACAAGTTGGCCAGCAAATTTTACATGAAGGACATCAGCCTTATGCATTATTTCTTGGGTCTAGAGGTTTGTCTGGGTATAGGTGAGATCTTCCTTGAACAAAAGAAGTAGACTGTGGCGATTGTGAAGAGATTTCAGATGTTAGATTGTAAACCCTTCTCCACTCCTATGATTCCAAATCTGAAGTTATCTACTGATTCAGATTCAAATGTGATAGATTCTTCATTATATAGGCAATTGATTGGTTCTCTTATGCATGTTGTCAATACTGAGCCTGATATTTGTTTTATAGTAAATCCTTGAGCCATTTCTGGGTTAAACCTAGGTAAATTCATTGGAAGGCTGCAAAGCATGAGCTCTGATACTTGACGGCTACAATGGAAAATATTCCACAATTTGAATGTGGGTGAGCTGGTAGCCCCGTGATTATAATCTGAATTTAAATTTTCTTAATAATTTGAACTAGCCATGGATGAGTATTATCAAAGATAAGTTCATTATGCTCCTTCCAAGCATACCAAAAAATGAATTTGGGGATGAACTTGTGCACAGTGTAAATAAGTTAGATGTCACTATGCAACCCGGACTATTTATGGATTGAACTGGTTAGGAATTCGGATGAGAGAATGTTGCACCCAAAGAGGTTGGCTGTACCATTTCACAATACTCGAGCAAATCGCAAGTGGAATAATAGACAGGAGATAGATTCAGCTTTGTGGTTATAGTTAGGGCATATAGTCAGACCTGACAAACCGTTCTTCTCTAGATTGTCCATAGTCAGAAGTTGTCGTGCAGTACTAGCCTTATGAAAGATTTGATTTTATGCCATAGCTTAGTTTTCCATATCCCATTCCACTTCTTGCCTGTGTTCCAAGTGTGAGTTACTTATGGAATAGTAAGCTGAAGAAATTGTGCAATACATTTATGATTTATATAGTAGGAGCCTAAAGAGATATATCCCTAGTATGGGAGACAATATTGTTTGGTACCCAATAACTTGATGAAATCATTGAATGACAATGGGTACGGCTGACCAATTCACATAATCAGTTCCTGGTTCTGAGCTGGAACATAAAACTTGCCCTTTTTACAAAAATATTCTACTAGAGCTGGCCATTTTGAGTGAAAGGGAGGTAGAGAATCTGCAAACTTGAAGACGGATAAATGAGGATAATCATTACAGGAGTCTTTATAGAATTATTTTTTTTATGCCCAATTTTCCAGCTTAGATGATTTTGTAGAAATTTGGCCCCTTTCCTGACTCAAAGGGACAAGAGACCTTCCCATACTATTTTTTTTTAATGATAGTAACCCAAACCAAATCCATGGTGTAAAATTTCAAAGCCAATATCATTGCCATGACTTTCCTGAAAATGGAAATGTTCGTTATGATCATCCAGATGAATTTCTCCCACTTGATAAAGCCACTGGTTTATCCAAAAATAATAATCTGGTCATGAACTAGCATGTGGTCTTATCCAACAACTGAGAATTGTTCTTTGTATGGAGGGGAAACCCAATATATTTCATAGATGAAGTTCTTCCCTAGAATGCTAAACAATGTCATATGGTGTTTCCATTGTTAAGATATGTTTTGGAAAATGACAATGGGATTTCCTTGTATTTACCTGAGGTCTCAAGGCCCTTTGATATGCACTAAATAAGGATTTAAGCTTGTTGGTGATGAGGAGGCTTGAATGTAGCAAAGTATCATCTGCAAAATGAAAGTTACAGTTTCATCCCCCTCCTATTTCTAGCAGCCCAAAAATCTTGCCTCTTGTTTTGGCCACCTAAATGGATCAACGGAGTGATTCACTTGTTAAAAACAAATAAGTATGGACTAAGTAAATCTCCTTGCCTAAGGTCTGTAGAGCTTGTGAACAATTGGCTGGTACTGCCCTTGTATTGATATGTAAATGGTTGTCTGATTTGATTAAAAGCCCATGCTTGTGTTGGGTTTTGAGAGAATGCAGTATCCCTTGGACCACCATGATAATATCAATTATTTTCCAGTCAAAAAAAATCTCATTGAGAATCAGAGATCAGCAAAGGGGTTCATTTCTAGAGGCTATTAGTTTGGAGATTATCTTATAAACCATGTTGCATAATAAAAACCAATCAAGTATGTATATATTTACCAAGAAAAAAATCATATGGAATTTATAAAAAGAGAAAACAGGCAGAATACCCCATTGGAAGGAATTGTGGTAAATAAGAGAATATTTGGATGGATCCCATTGGATGATGGTGTGGGCGTTGTGGCATGTTATAGTTTGCTTGCTTTTTGTCCCAAATCCCTAATACTCAGTGAACCTAGATGCATTGGTTATATTAAAAGGACATGTCAACCTTTTTGTCTTGATTTTGTTCATAGGGAAGAGGCATTTATTGGGAATTTTCAAATCCTTGAGGTTCCAAGCATAGTTACCAGGTTCGGAAATCCGATTAAATTCGGAAGGGCAAAAAAATCCGAAAATTCGGAGTTCTCGAAAAAATCCGAAAAAATCCGGTTCGGAATATATATACATATATTATTATAAGTTTATATTATTGTATACTTATATCATTATATATAGACAAATCATACAAAAAAGCATCCATCTACCATAATCATCATCATCATAATGATTCTTTCAAAAGATTGCAAGAAGTTGCTTGGTCCAAAAAGGTACAAAAATGGATTTTATGAAAATAAGAAAAATATTGCCATCAATGCGTAGAGCTCGAGAAAATATATACTTTTAGAGAAGACGACACCTAAAACGGAGCCACAGAATGAAAGTTATGGCACATGCAAGTTTTTGCTGCTACATCTTCCCGGACCCTTTCCAAAAATGGCAAATTTTTTTCCATCCTTGCGAAAAAAAAAAATTCCAAAAAAGGAAAAAAAAAATTTCCTGCAAAAAACAGGGCCGAACCGAACCGGATTTATTCGGTTGCTTCAAAAAATACGGTTCGAACCGGATTTCATACAAATCCGGCCGAACCTGGTAACTATGGTTCCAAGGCATAAGCCACATTATGATATTTGTGGTGCGCTAGAGATGCTAGTCTCAACGAGGATCTACGAAATTTTTATTTTAGGGGCCCAAATATTTTAGCTTAGCTAGCTACCATTCCCCCCATATGTGATTTGTTGAAATCATTGTGGAAATCCCGTATTTTGGCTTGTTCTAGAGGCTTGGGGATCTTACCGAAAACAACCTTCCTAAAAATTATGGGATATGCTATTGAGTGATACTAGATACGGAACAAGGTTTTAAAATTTTGATAATTGAAACCAATTCCAAGATGGTAGCCTCCCCTTTGAATCAGCAGCCTTCTAAGGTCCCAAAGAATCAGCAATTACGACTCTTGGTCAAATCCATTCATAAGTGTGTAGAAACATTTCCTTATATTCTAGAACTCGAGGTCTTGGGCTATTGGTGAGTTACAAGTAGTTTGTAATCATCAACCCAAGTTCCATTCCCATTGAGTTCATTGGATGCTTTCAATAAGTGGCCATGGGGACACCTTGAGGTAGGGGTCGAACTTCTCTATATGGACCAAGCGAAACATAGTGGGGCGCTCTGAATGTAGATTGCTCGGCGGACATTAAGGACCCAAGCCCACCCCCATTTCCCACTTAGAGAAAGTGCTCCTCCACCACTCCAGTTCATAGCTCTAGTATAATAAAAGCATTTACCATCCAAAGTTTTCACCCCCCTGGGTTTCGTAAAGTTAACTTCGATGGGGCTTCCAAGGGGAACCTCGGCCTTTCACGGGCGGGGTACCTTTTTCGAAATGAGAAAGGAGAGATGATTAGTGTTGGTTCGTTTCATCTTCAAGACGGAACTTGTAACATTGTTGAAGCCCAAGCTCTCTTGTTTGAGGTCAATAGAGCAATCGAATGTGGGAGCTCCCACCTCCATATTGAAGGAGATTCACAAATAATTGTCCAAGCAATAAAAAATGGCAAGGATCTTAATTGGGCACTAGATGTCTATGTCTCTAATATTCTTTTTTGGCTTAGCAAATTAGAGTTTTGGAATATTTATCACGTTTATAGGGAGGCTACTATGGCAGCGGATTTTTTGGCCAACGTGGGGGTGATGCAAGCTAATGAGTCCATCTTTAATGATGTATCTAAGTGGTCAGGTTTTAAAGATATTATTTCAAAGGATGCGGAATTTAATCGTGCCCCTATATGAAAGGTCTGAAGCGTGGGAGCTCATTTTTTAAGGGGGGCAACTGCGTATCCCTCTCACCTATTTCCTTTCTGCATTTTACATTGTATGAGAAGGGTTTATGGCAAGAATATGGCTATTCCACCATTCCCATGTTTGTTTTTGAAGGGTGAAACCAAGGAGATGGCATTTTACATTAGCATTTCTCAGTCTTGACTGAAGAAGGTCTTTCGAATTGGGTCAGGCTCAGTCTGTAATGTTGTGGAAAGGCTTTTAGGGGACTATTACCTTCTTGGGAGCGGCAGGGCAAGACTTAATGCTGAAATAACCTCCATTTTTGTTTCTAATTTCTTGCTCTTAGGCAGAAATAAGGAGAAAACTATCATGTTAGCTCGCCATTTCATATGGCCTAAACATACAGTGGGCTTGGATGAGGCAGTTGCTCAGTTTTGTTTACCTACACCGTTTCACAAGGCTTCGGTAGCAAGCGAGTCTATCCCATATGCAAGGCGGTTGGTGGCAAAGCTAGAAAAAAATGCTACAGGATTTTGTTGTTTTGGTCCACCAAAAGTGTAGGATGAAGGAAGTTGGTCATGCCTTTATCTCGCCCTTGGACTTGGATTATTTGGCTTCTCCTATTGGATCGACCCCCCCTTTCATTTCTTAGCTCAGGGTTAAGGGCATGTCTGCCTACGCCTTCCTGTTGAAGGCAGCCAAGGCCGGAGAGGTGATGCACCGATCTAGCAAGTGCAAGCAACTCGCAGAGGCCACAGAAGATGCTGCTGCTAGTGAGGCTCCAAAGGGCAAGGACGGTGCTCATGTCAAGGTGGAAGTAATAGAAGTTCCTGAATAATTCTCATGTAGCTACTATAGTATTTCGATGTATAGTTTGTTTTTGGCTTCAGGGTGGCAGTAGTTTCTGTTTTATCTGTTGATCACCCTGTTTTTTGTTCATAGTTGAATGTTCATAGTCAAATATAGAAGGTTGGATAACCCCCCGGTTCACACCTCCAGTAAAAAAGTGTTTATCTATAAATAAATAAAACATTTCCTTCTAGTCAAGCAACTTATAAACCATGATTTTAACAAGGTGGATGAGAAATTAGTTAAATTGGTTTCACCACATCCTTCGAACGCTCATCTAGATCAAGGGACTTGGCATGCGATCAGTCGACGGGTAAGAGCAGACCTTGAAGAAATTTTAAAAAATGAAAAATTATGTTAGGAAGATAGTGGTAGGGTGTTCTTTTTATCCCATAGGAAGACATTCCCTCATTAATCCATGGCCTAATAAGAAGTATGTGTTCACTAATTTTATGCTCGCTTCTTTGTTGCCTACCACGATTGTGTAAGTTCTTGGGTTATAGTTCTCAATGATTTGGTATACACTTTCATTAATTGGTGTTTGCAACTTATTTTGTCATTTTTGTTAGAATTAGGGGAGGGAGAATCTCGCATAACATCATGTTAGGTATGTTCATTTTTTATCTATATTTATCTTCATCATTTGTGCTTGAGGATATAATAGCTAATTTATTTCTTAATAGAAAGGACGGGGTTGTCCTATGGTATTAGTTTTTATTTGTGTTACCGTAATTGATGCTACTGTGTAGAGAAATAGCCATCCTTCGGCTATATGGAATCATGGATGACTATTATACAGGATATAATGGTAGGATTTTTTCTCTTCATTGCAGTCAACTCTTCTTGGATTTGTTCATGTTTCTTCTTCATTATTGGGAATGTGCTACAATGTACAATTCCCAATTATGGTGTCAATGGCTTCTATTTGCAGGCTATATATATTAGACATTCTTTTTTCATCATGGAAAGTGCGTCTTCTATTGAAGGTTTTGATAAAAATCATTCTTACACTCCAGGTGAGGAGGTCAGTTTTAAATCTTTGTATTGCAAGGAATCCTTTACATTCAAATAAAAACACATAATGAACACCAAAGTGAATCTTTGAAAAACAAACAAATAAATTTACGAGTTTTTGGACCTTGGTGTCTAAATACATTACTGGTGTACCATTCAAAGAAAAATAGCTAATGAACAGCAGAGTGAATATTGGAAAAACGAAAAAAAAAAATGATTTTACAATTTTTTTGGACTTTTGGTCTCTTTTATGAGAATATAAGACTTATTTATAAGGTGCCTAACTACAAGTTGGTTGTAACGGGTTGTAACTACATCAACCGTTTTGTAACTTCTTCGTTTATAATAAATAGACGGACACACAATCTCAAATGTGTGCATTCCGGTTTCTCTTCATTTCATCTTTGTGCATTCTATTCTTTCTTCTTTCTCTCTCCACACATTCTAACATTGGTATCAGAGCGTGGGGCAAGCAAAAAGGGAGAAAGAGAAGGAAAGAGGTCTCCATTGGTGTTGCTGTTACAGTCATATTACAGTTCGCAAAAAGGCAGAATATATACAAAAACGTGAATTACGAGAGGGCAGAGAAAGTGGCTGCGAGTACCAACTAGGGCACAGGGCAAAATTGTTTTCACAGAGGTTGCAAGGAAATCAAGGGAAATCACAAGAAGATTTTTGAGGGACATCATTTAGAGCTTCTTTGAAGGCAACGAAACAAAGTCACAGTCACGCAAGGAGAAAAACTGAGTTTACAGTTGCGAATCAGCAGTAAACAAAGTCGCATTTTTCAGGAAAACAAAAATCATGAGGGCTGGAAAAGGCAGAAACTGAGGTCGAGGAAGCAGAAATGAGTATGGAAATTCCTGCGCTAGGGCACAGAAGGCATGAAAAACAATTATGAGGTCAAAACTCCATTGATTTGATTGATTTCAAAGGCTCAAAATCCTGCAAACGTGAAGGGCATCAGTCTAAAATTGTGTTTAATCTCTTCCGCGACCAGGTGTATTTGGAAGAGTTTTTTCAGCCAACAATAGTCACATTTTAATAGCCATGAAAAGTTGTGATTTTAGACTGTTTTACAGTCACGAGAGAAGTCACGATTTTGGACAGCTTTACAGTCACGATTTGTACTAATATGGTGCATTATTGCAGTCACAAAGTTAGGGCATGAAAGAAATAATAATAATTAAAAAAAAAAAAACAAATCAGAAGATAATCCAGTCTAAAAAGGAAGTACAGTCATCTAGGGCAGCATGGGGATCCTATATTCTCTTGCAAATCAAGAACTAGGGATTTTACGAAAAAGATTTATCAAGTTATTGAGCAAAATATTTTTCAAGAGACGGATAAGATCGTATAAAAAAAAATGATGAAGGGAAAATTCCAAGAAAAATACCAATCAAATAGTGTTGAAGACCCGCCGGATGCAGAAGGTAGTGAGGACAGTGACGAATACGCAATATAAAGATGCTCTAAACTCTGAAGGCAAGAAAGGATATAGAGTAGATGAAGCTCGGTATGGATGGCTGCTCAGATAGTTCGGGAGACTGTGGATCTTGGGAATTATACCCTCACAAGGGTCATGAGACAAATTGATGGAGCTTGTGTATGGCTCAGTATGGATGGTTGTCCAATAATTCGGGAGATCTGTGATTCGGGAGTTCGGGGAGGTGGAATCCGGGAACTCGGAAATTCAGCTCGGGAGCTACACCTTTACGAAGGTAATGAAGCAGCTTGATGGAGCCCTACCATATCATAGCATTGCTTTCAAAGTGGAAGTGTCTGAAGATTGCGTAGCTTTGTTTTTGTTCTAGTCTTGTTAGATTGTTTGTTTTTTTGCTTTATGTAGAATAAGTCTTAAGAGGGGGTATGAGAATATAAGACTTATTTATAAGGTGCCTAACTACAAGTTGGTTGTAACAAGTTGTAACTACATCAACCGTTTTGTAACTTCTTCGTTTATAATAAATAGACGAACACACAATCTCAAATGTGTGCATTCCGGTTTCTCTTCATTTCATCTTTGTGCATTCTATTCTTTCTTCTCTCTCTCCACATATTCTAACATCTTTAGTGCTAAACTAAATTACCGTTGTACTATCACACAAATTAAAAAAATGAGATCAGTATAATATATATATATATATATATATATATATATATATCATAGAAAGAGGTTTTTTCCTTCTTCAATATAAGAGTCATGCAGAATCTTCAATGCTTTTTTAAAAGGATAACAGTTCCTTGTTACTCTAGTTGTACAAGACCAAGCCTCGAGGAATAGAATCCCAGTTTGCAGAGTGAAATGATTGATAATATTTATTCCATGGAAAGAGACTTGTCTTTTTCAACATAAAATCTAGGCATAATATTGATTGCTGATTTGAAAGGATGACAACTAACAATTTGTGTTCCTAGTTATTCTAATTGCACAGGTCCAAGCCTTAAAAAGGAATATACTCTTAGTCTGCAGCATAAAGGGATTATTGGACAAGTTGTCTATCTTATCTTATCTATAATAAATCAAAAAATTGGGTGGGTTCGAGAGGAGGTCCAAGGTTTAACAAAGCTTGAGAACTCAAAATATTTCAAATAGGTTGGAAATTAGGGAGCATATAAGCATCTCAAACCTGGGCGGTCCCATGCACCAAACCTAATGCATTGAAGTAGCTGAGACCTAAAAAATAGAATGTATCCTTCTATATTAAATTAAATTTTACCGAAAAGAGATAAAATTTAGAGTACATACATGTAAAGAACAAAATTTGGAATACGTATTACTTTAGGGAATTGAGAATGCAATTGGGGTGACACTTTATCTACACATGGAAAATCCATAATACAATTTATGTTTGAGTTTGAGTTGGAAATCAGTTTAGATGACATATGAGATGAGGAAGGTACACAAGAAAGAAGAAGGATTTACTTGGAATCAGGTTTCAACCACCCGAAAATGCATTTTCACCCCAAGTATTCAAGCTCAAGTGGTGAAGGAAAGAAGTAATACCCTAAAAATGTAGGTATTAGGTGGGGTTCAAGTGGTGAAGGAAAAATATGATAGAATCAACCACCTTGAATCACCTTGAATTATTCAATCAACGAAATCAACCAACCATGAATTTTGCATATGCATAGAAATGCAGATCCACATGGGAATATTTGTAATTTGTATGTATATAAAAATACCAAACTATAGTGCAAACAGAAATGCATGCTTGTCCATACTAGAAGATTTAGTAGAAGTGAGGGTAGAGAAAACACCAAGCACTCAAAATATCATACACTCCATTTTCAATTATGCAAATATTAATTACTTAATTTTGATTGTATTTCAAGATGTATCAATCCACACTATTGCAAAGAAAGGCCAATAAAGACATTTATTTGTTAGTTTTACCATTTCAGTAGCCACCTCTCCAACTCCTTGCCATCTACATGCTTTAAACACCTGGATTCGGTGATCATGCTTCAATCTGAGAGATATGCAATGAATGCCAAGTCAAAATTGCAAATCAGAAATCCCACGCTATTTTCCTACTACTTTTGTTGCTTATTGATTTAACAGCAAAGAAAATAATGCAAAAAAGCAAAAAACCCACGCACTATCAGAAAACATTTGTGAGAAATGGAAGAAGTCAAACTGTTTTGCCTCTGCAACTTAATAACTACATATTTCATGCACATTTAAGAGGACATGATGATTTTCACAAATACATTATCTGAACTAGGATCTAAATTTGTATCATTACATTTTCCAAGTATTTTAACTTGGCCTTAAAGGCAGTTTTAAAGAAATAATAAGTAAATTTGAAGGCAGAAGAAAAACCATGCAGATAACTTTGAAAACCGTTGATCATTCTTTTCACATGGTTCAATGTGCATAAGAAGATGGATGACTTTAATAATTTCTATTTAGTCCATGTTGAGGGTTACGGAAGGTGTAAACGATAGTACTCAGAGAGGATGCAAACTTCATGAATCGATACACCTATAATTTGAAGAATCCATCATTGAAATTTATAAGTAGATAAACACTTGATTACCAAATTCTTTGCAACACCCACAATAATAATGACACTCAGAAATTTCTTGCTCAGACTCCACTGCTCATAGTCCGTCATTATGTGTTGCTAGAGACATTTCCATGTCTTATGACTTAGATATATCTAGTGCAAAATTAAAAATCAATGGTTTCTTGTCTAAAAGAAACGCGAACATGACCAGTAGAGCCAGGAACCTTCGTCTTACCCTCAATTTTGCAGCTCTTTTTGAATACACTATATCCTGTACCTAAGAAATTAATATTCAGCATGGTGAGAGCAAACAGTATATAAGACATAAGAACGTGCCCATAATGCATGATGGAAAGAAGGAAAGAAATTATATTGATATCCATAAATGACCAAAAGTAAATCAATGAAACTCAAAAACATAGCCTGATCTGTAGTGATTAATTAACAGTAGCAGAGCATTGGCATAGGATGGAAATATCTGTCACGAATAAAACCCAACATAGCCAGTGCTATTGTAGTGCAGCATAACATCTTGTAAATGTAAAAGGTGCATTGGGTTGTGCATTGTATAGTCCATTGGTGCTATTATTTATTTTAATCAGATCTATGGTGTGTAGACAAACACCACTAACTGTTTTTTTCGCAAGGTGGTGATCATGAACTTGGAAAAGGATTTCTCGTACATATTGGTGAACAGGGCAAGAAGAAATACTTTGCTTGTTGACAAGTTATGACTTGATCCCACCAAAACTATGAGATTCTAGGCAATTCTATTACAGGATAGAATGTGCGTGTATGCACATGAAGTCAAAAATGATATTAAAATGTTGCCCAAATTGGCAAATCATACCACTCAAACAATTTTCTGCAGAGAAAACTGAATAGAGGGTACGAACCATACAATTCTGGACATCTAAATGAAACATAAAATCCATAAAAAAAAAAAATAATTCGCCACATTCCCAGAGGCAGAATCCATTCTAAGGAATCCTTTAGAGAGTATACAACAACACACAGCAAATGGAAAGCCAGCTATTATAATACATGCAAACAAAAGAAACAAATCCCAAATTTTAGGGAGATATTGACCAAGGGTGAATGATATGAAACAACCGCAACACAGAGCGAATGGAAACCCATACGAAAAAAGAGAAAAAGACTTAAAATCTTGAAAAGATGTTGATATCAAAAGTTCAGCAATATTTTAACTGACCTGTATTCATGAAAAGCCCTGTGCCTAACTGTAATATCTCTTCAGATCTCTAAACGAGGTTCGAATTTCTGATTTAATTTAACCTTGGAAACATTTCACTTGATGTCGTGAAGAGGACAAATAATGCCCCTCATTTTCATTAGGCGCACATTATAATAGTTTCGCAGGGTAACCCGGAAAGACGCGAACCCTGGTTAAATGCCTGACTAAATGCGAAAAGTTTATAAGTAATTAATTAATATGTATTCCTATTTATCCGTCGAAAATTTAAAACGTTCAGCAATATTTAACCGACCTGCATTCATGAAAAGCCCTGTGCCTAACTGCAATGTCTCTTCAAATCTCCAAATCGAGGATCCAATTCCCGAGTTAATTTAACCTCGAGAAGGATTATTCAATGCCGAATGATTTATTAAATGCCGTGAAGAGGACAAAACATTGCGCCTCATTTTTCAGTAGGCGGCCATTACAAAAGCTTCGCAGGGTAAACTGCAAAGACTCGAACCCTGGTTCTCTTCTCGTACTGGACAACAATGCAAATGCCTGACAAAAACATTTAATGTACTGGACTCGAACCCTGGTTAATCTATCATATACTCATATTATGGCGGTGGAATTCGCTCCCGTTGTAAAAGCAGACCGTACAGCTCCACTAGACAGATAACCGTTCAGTTCGAATCGAACCAGATTTCATCATTTTTTAAATTTATTTTTTAATAATAAGGTTTCCCTCTCAAATCGTTTTTTTAATGTCATTTTCCCCCAACAATAGCCACGTGTGAAGTTTGCCGCATAAATGTTAAAGCTTTTATATTTCATATTATAAGAAATAATGTTTTGGAATAAATTATATGGAAATTCTACAATCTATTTTTTTGGCTTATACCTGTCATGTTATTCATTCTTAAGCACTCTAGTCCCTTCCAAATGACACGTGAGTATTTATTACTTATTTTATTTGCTGATTATTGGTGTAAAATTAAAATTTTTAAGCATAATTTTAAATTTTGAGTGATTTTTTGAATGAATGAATAAATGAAGGATTTTAATGACGTCCACGAGGCCAAGTAGCGTATGGGATCCGAAAAAGGCAAAAAAAAGTGAGCGAACAAAACACCAAAGAAACCAACCTGAAACTGCTACTTTTGCTCCTCAATTTCTTTGCTAATCTTGAGCCTTCTATTATGGATTTTAGTCAAGTAATCTATTGTTTTTGCAATCTTATCCTCTTCAAACAAGGTTGTAAGAACTTTCGTTATTAGACAATCAGTATATCTACTCTGAATGTCCTCATACGCTACACACTTCGTTAGAAAATGCCATTTCGTTTCCACAAAACCTACCCTGAAAATCGACAAACTCTTTTGAACCATTCTTCTTTCGTTGTTGTCCATCTCCCTGTTTCACATCTAAGATGGTGCGAAGTAGTTTTCAATTGAGCAATTAACATCTTAGCCTTCCACTTTATTTTTGCCTCCATATAGTGTTTTTGCTCATGATCACATGTGGGATTAAAGTTCTTGACATTGTATTGTCTTTTTCTTCCCAATTGTTTCGTCCATATAGCAGTTTTTACTTTCTCTCTTACATACTTTTTGATATCCCCATTAGTGTTAGGACAATCATGCACGCTAATTTCCCATTTCTTCATCCACTTTTCATTTTGCTTCATCCAAGTGCTCTTCCTTCTATTCAACTTTTCTTCCACTGTTATCTTAGGCCACCGGAAATCTCCCATTCTTTCTACTTTCTTCAAGTACCCCAAAAGTTGAATCGAATTCGTTGTCTCCTCTATCGGGAAGGCCCTAGCTTCAGCAAGAATGATCTCATAAAGAACCGTGGATTTTATTTTGAAGCTATTCGTGATAAAATGTTTTTGTAACCTTTCTATTTGTCTCCATTTCACCGCCAGTGTGTTGCTGCCCTAAACTTCACAACCATATAAGACCACTGGAATAACAAGCAGTCTAAAAAGAGTTAATTCGGTTTCCTCATGATCACATGTGGGATTAAAGTTCTTGACATTGTATTGTCTTTTTTTTCCCAATTGTTTCGTCCATATAGCAGTTTTTACTTTCTCTCTTACATACTTTTTGATATCCCCATTAGTGTTAGGACAATCAGCACGCTAATTTCCCATTTCTTCATTTTTCATTTTGCTTCATCCAAGTGCATTCAACTTTTCTTCCACTGTTATCTCAGGCCACCAGAAATCTCCCATTCTTTCTACTTTCTTCAAGTACCCCAAAAGTTGAATCGAATTCGTTGTCTCCTCTATCGGGAAGGCCCTAGCTTTAGCAAGAATGATCTCGTAAAGAACCGTGGATTTTATTTTGAAGCAATTCGTGTGTTTTTGTAACCTTTCTACTGTCGGTGTGCTGTTGCCCTAAACTTCACATCCATATAAGACCACTGGAATAACAAGCAATCCAAAAAGAGTTAATTTGGCTTGCTAATCCCACAATTATGTTGATCTGCATCTATTTTTTAGCATATATAAATCCTTCCATCCCCCTTGTGCCCTCCTAGCTCTACAAGCCTCCCAACTGAGATTACTGTGAAAGTTAAGGACCAAATACTTGTAATTATTTACCACTTGCAAGGGACCACCTTCGAACTCAATTCATTTGCTTTGGCTTTCTTCTTAAAGTAAAAATCATGATTTTGGTTTTACTTGTGTTCACCTACATTCCCACCTCTTCACAGAACAATTCTAGAGCTCTCAAGTGATCTTGTAATCCCTGCATTGTTTTAGCCATTAAAATAAGATCATTAGCATAAAGCAACAATTTTACCACATAAGAAGCAAGGTAGACTCCACTTCCCCCCATCGTGTCAATCCACTCCTCTAGCTTGTCCATGTATAGCCCAAACAAAGTGGGAGATAGTGGACATCCCTGCTTGACACCGATGTCACTCCCAAAGCACTCGAATAAGTCATCCTTCATTTTTATTTTGGCTTGAACTTGCTCATAAAGCCTATGAACCGTTGCCCTATACTTTTATGGTATACCCAATTCTTCCATTCTAGTCCAAAGTTTTCCCCTTGGCACAATATCAAATGCCTTTTTGAAGTCAATAAAACAGCAATAGACCTCTTCCCCTTACTTATTCAAAACCTTTTCAATCAGGTGTCTGAGGGTGACACAATGATCAATAGTAGAATGTTTTGGTTTGAACCCAACATGTCCTTTCGCCCTCTTACTTTCCTTCACAGCCCAAACACTAATTCTGCGCTCCACCATACTACCAAAGAATTTTTCGAAAATAGGATTAATCATAATAGTGCGGTAGTTTGATGGATTGTTGACATCACCACTTTTGTGAAGAGGGATGACAATGTTGGTTGTTCAATTGTCAGGAAAACCACACTGAATAAATCTGTTGAAAAACTCTTTTATGTATGGCGTAATGTCATCCATACTCCATTTTAAAAATTCCGCTTGTAGCCCATCAATGTCTTGCGCTTTGCCTGCTGCCAACTTTTTTATTCCTTCCTTGATGTCCTTTGTAGAAAAGAGTTTGTCCTTACTTTCAATTACTGGAGGAGGAGGTAGATTATCTTTGTTTTGATACAACATTTTTGCATATTCTAACCACTATATATCTATGATACTGTTCTCCACGTTTGCTCTAGTCTGCTGAAGTTCTCTCCAAAAACCCCTCAAACTATTCTTCCCCATAGAAATCAGCTCCTTCCTCATTGTCTTCATGAATTCTTCCTTTTTATCTCTCACTAGATTTTTCTACACTTTTATATATGTTTTGTCCCTTCTAGAAATATTCACCATTTTCTTTGCAGCCTTACAGTCATCATCAAACCACAAAACTATTTTTGGTACTTCTTCTGGCTCTAGAACGCTTGCACTCCAGGAGCGCCTTGTGAATTATAACCATCAAATTCTCATTGTTCATAAATCTCTTGTTCCCTTTGAAACTGTCAAAATCTTGAATTTCCTGAATCTGTTTTGTAATCGTCACTTTAAAAGTGTCTTGATTCTTCCAAGTCAAAAGAATTCTGCTTTGAACCATTTCTTCTTTACTTGGTTGAAAATTAGTCCTTTGTTGATCATAGTTTTTCATAGTAATCTTCATAAGAATGGGGTTATGATTTGATTTCATTTCAATTGGATAACTTCCCATCTCTACTTCTGAAACCCTTGATATAATGCTTTGCGAGTAGGTAGCATAATCCACAATGCTTTGTCCGTTGTGAGTATGACATGTGATCTTTCCTTACTTCGGCCATGTTTTTACCCCATTACAAATGATCAAATTATGTAAATTGCATATTCCAAATAGTTCAGCTCCAAAATGAGAGATGTCACCTTTTTGTCTTGTGAGACCCTTTCCCACTTCTGCTTCTCATCTTCATCTAACCATAAAGGATTGTTGTTCCACCCTTCCTCCATACAGAGGTAAAGAGCCTGATTATTTTTTGTTCTTGCATTAAATTTGCCTAATAAAATGACCTCGCCCATGGCATCAAATTCTATAATGTCTTTTTTCAATGTTGTAAATGGATCTTCTCTATCCAGGTTCTTTTTCTTGTATGTTTTAGAACCATAGGGAATGAAGAAGAAAGTTGTTGGATAAATTGTATCTTCCTTGTCTTTCAATCTCATCCATATGTATTGATTGTCTGGATCCTTTTTTTCTTCCTTTGTGACTCCTTGACATGTTTCCCTAACCAAGATCGTTACCCCTCTTTGCCCTTTTCCATTATCCACTACCTCATTCCAAACTGAGACTTTTACATAACATTCAAATTCAAGCACTCTACAGCCCTCGTGCTCATGAGTTTCAACTAAGACAATAATATCCTTATCCTCTGTTATGGGCCCCAACCCAGGACCCCTCCTCCAAGGGTAGTCTCTATAATTCCAACTAACCAAAGTAAGATGATCATGGGGGACCCCGAATCCCTATTTATCATGTGTTTTCTTATCCCTAAATTGGGTTTTCCCCTTGTATAGCCATGCTTCTCTACCTTCTTTTCTCCCTGTCATCACTTTTTCCCATTCTTTCCTTCTTTCATCCAGTTTTACAAGAGTTAGATACTCATCTATATAAAACTGTGTGCCCTTGAGAGATCGTTTGTTTCTTAATATTTTATTATTATCTTCCATGTTTTTCAAGGTTATTTTTATAGTTCTAGATCTGCCGCCTTGCGTCACTTTTCCAATTTTGTTTGCTTGAAGAATATGCCCTACCCATTGTAGTTTATCTAGTAAGAAGTTATTTACAACCCTACTAGTAATTTCCCCTTCTCCATGTTCTTTCAGCCCCTTGATTATTATATTTGCTACTCTATCTTGACAATATTTTTCCTCCCACATTTACAGTTTGATTTGCTTATTTATCATCTCCTTTGTGTTTTTGTTAGTTCTCTTGCTACATGTGCCCATGACCTAACCTCTTCTAATTTTTCCAACATTGTATTTTCCTTTATTCTCATGTTTTCCATTACCAATTGAATCTCTTTAATCTAAATAGTATCTGTTTCTCCACCTATTGAAGTTGTGTTAATGTTCCTGCATTGTTTTAGCTCCAACTTTAATGTTAATATCTCTTCTTGTCTTGTTTCCATGATGTATTGCAAATTATTTATCTAGGCTTTGAGCATTTTATTTTTTTGTTCTAATTTCTGGTTAGATTCGACAATCTCTTGAAACTGGGTATCTTTCATTCACTCTTTCATCTCCATGTTATATACCCTTCTCTTGAGACTCAATAACTCCTTAACATATACCTCTGATGACCATGTTAGGGGTGTTGATATGAGGCTATAATCCCCTTGATCTTTCTGATTTCCAACCTCTCTTTGTATGTTGAATTTTTGGTGTTGTTTGACCTCATGTTGCTTCGCTTCCTCTCTCTGCCAATAAAATGTCTTCAAGTGATTACCTTAGTTGTTTACCCACTTGTTGAGCAATTCTTGTGTTATGTTTGCATTTGGCTAAACAAGGATGTTATTGGTGGTCTTAGGAAGAATTGCTACAAATTTTTTACCTCCCAACCATTTTATCTTTCTTGTTATCTTAACCTGTTTGTGCAACAAGATCATTTTATATTGTTTGGCATTCACATATGTCATTCTTTCTCTTATATCTACAAGTTTGAACTGATTGTCCTCATGTTTTTTAGCGCGAATAGGAAATGCTTATGTGTCTTATATTGTGGGCATTGTGTCGTTAGCCCGGTGCTCTGAATCACGAGTCAAGCCATACGAGATTAGCATACTTGTTTGAGGATCTAAATGGTTAATCTTTGCAACCATTTTTCCCTGTTTAATTTCCCATTTTCCTGTTGAGACACTATTAGTGTGTTCTTCAAATTTCATATTATTGTCACTTGTGAGTGTGGTATTCTCTTCCATGATTCCTTTGTTCATTGTGCAGAGATTCCAATGGTTTTCAAATAATTCAATTAACTTGCATCTAATTTTCTATCATTTCCTTCACCAGGGCTATGTCTCGGGCTTTTGTCAAACACTTTGCCAACAAGCTTCTATCTCAGTGATTTGTAACTTGAGAATTGACTAAGGAATTTTGTCAAACACTTTGTAGGCTATATCCACTGTTAGGCCAGATGTTGCGTGGTTTGGATGCTACAGAGGCTATCCTTGGATGCAACTATGTCCCACATATATTTGTCTTGATTTGTCCCAGTTTAAAACTATTTAAAACTTTGTCTTGATATGTCCTACAAAAATTTCTCTAAAGTTGTGTTGATCTGTCACTCTTTAAAACTTTGTCCCTGTGTTATTGCATGTTTCCCTCGTGTTTCTGCCCACTGTCTCTATATTTAACTGTAGTGTGTTTCACTTCAATGCATTCCCAATCCTCTTCTCCACTATCGATCCACTACTCGCTTACCTCCAAACTTTTGGTCGCTTATTGTCTGTTACTGCCCATTGCCCCCGTGTTTTTGCTCGTGTTTTTTGTATTTTTTATTTTTCCTTTATTTCCACTATTTTTAGTTCTTTTTTAAAGAAGGTGAATGTGTACTTCAAATTTTTATCGGTGCATGCTCTTAGAGGTTTGTATTTTCTTCTTTTCACCCATCTTTAACTTTATATTACATGTCAAAAGGGTTTTAATTATGTTGAAGGAAATTTTACAATGGTAAAAAGGGGTGGCACTTAATGGTATGACCATGTAAAACTTTTATTTTCAACATTGAATTTGATATCTATTTGACCATCACTTACAAGTTTCTTTTTAAACTTTGAGAAATCAATAAAAAAATTGTAATATCTTCACTATATGGTAGAGTTTGATGCCTTTTTTAGAAATATTTTTTTGTCATTAGTGAGAGGGAAATATGAAGAGAATGAAATAAAAATATTAATCAATGTGATATGTGTAATATTTAAGATAAAAACATTAAGATTGATATATATCGACATTTTTCAAATAGATGTATTTAAGATATGTATACTACTATAAATTTCAATTGTTTATAAATATGCATACATGTTATGTCATTTGGGGATCTATAATTTTATACATCAAGGGAATTCTAGAGAAATCAAGTGAAAGATAGAGAATTCACTTTGTTGTTCACAAGAATCTATGGAACACTTACAATCATTTTTTAGAATAAAACAATCATCATATGCATTTATTGTAGCACTAAAGTTCATTATTATAAACACATACATATTACTAGTTTGTCAAGCTTGTGAATTATTCTAATTATTGGTGTGTCATTTTCAATTATACAACATAAAGGGGTGTAACAAATATCAAGATAGTTTAGTTATTCCTTAGTGTAACGCAAACCCCCAAACACCCCTTTTCTCCTTACAATTTCATATTCTGCTACCAGACTAGTGTTAAGAGTAAGAATTTTAATTTCTCCGTGATCCAAGAAAAGATGCAAATTTATGAGCAAGATTTTTGGAAGAGACATGAGCAGATGAACCTAGGAGTAAAATCACATTTCACTAATGAACTAGAGTGCATGGTTTGGACATATATGGAGCATTAAGTGTAAAATATATACATCTTGAATCTGGGCATTCTAAGTTTTATAGGTTCACTCTATCACAAGGAAAAACATTGATTTCCACTTCCAAATTCTAACAACAAATTTTAGAGCATCGAATAAGCAAATTTCTTTCCCCTAATTTTTTCTCTTATTTTCAATAATAGGAGTAACCTACAATGACAATCAAGGGGTTGTGGTGGAGTGCAACAGTGTGAGATGTCAATAAAATGGTCAATCTAAAAAATGAGGTATTTTTCTTTCTTTGAGAAGACGATCAAAAAATTGTAATATATTGGTCATGCAAAAGATTTTGGAGCCCCTTTTTTCACCAAAAAAAAGTATTTTGTGTCAAAAAAATGGTACAACTAAAATTTGACCTTTTGTCATAAGTTGATGCAAATCTATTAGCAAGTTAATGAAGTCATTAATCAATGTGTTGTGTGATAAGTCCAAAATAGGTGCTTAAAAATTATTATCCCTCAATATTTTTATAACACACACACACACACAAACACACAGATAAATGTGTGGGTATATGTATGTGTGTGTGTGTGTGTGTGTGTGTGTGTGTGTGTGTGTGTGTAAACTAACACACACATTATATATATACACACACACACATATGTGTGTATGTGTATGTATATATATGTGTGATATATATATATATATATATATATATATATATATAACATACACACGCACACAGGTGTGTGTGTATCTTTGGCTTGGAAAGCTCTTCTTCCCCATGTTGTCTAAGGTTTATGGAAGGAAAGAAACAAACATATCTTTCAAGACTCTTCTCGTGAAGAGGACAATATTGCCAGCTATATCATTGTCTCTCTTCGGGATAACCTTAACTCTTCTTAGTGTAGATTAGGCAGTTCTGAAATTGATCTCCTTGTAAGCGTTAACTGGCAAAAATATCTCTCTTTCGATCTTGTTTTAAGACAATATGATGCTACTAGAGTTGTTACGCATTGAAAAGCTCCTCCTGACGGGTGGTGGAAATCAAATGTGGACGGTGCCTCAACAGGGAATCCTCACCCCTCGGGTTATGAGGGTGTATTGAGGGACCATCAAGGAAATATTTTAGCACCTTTTGTTACATCTATGGGTTTTAGTAATAACCATAGAGTGGAAGCATTAGCCATCCTCAAAGGAATGGAATTGGCCAGGATTCTAGGTCCCGCCAAGATCATCGTTGAGAGTGACTCACTGAATCTCATCAAAATTCTAAAAGATATCAATCCCCCCTCCTAGACCATCGACAACATCATTCAGGATGTCAAAGCCTTGAAGTCAGATTTTACTGAAGTCACCTTTCAGCACATTTATAGGGAAGGGAATGCCCTTGTTTATGCCCTAGCCAACAAAGGTGTTGAATGCCCTAGACACACTTCCTAGTTTGACTCTTTCTCAGAAGACATATCCACATTTTCCAAAAATGATGTAGCATTAGAATTTGGTGACCCTCATTTGGTTTGTTAAGTTACAGCGTCTTTGGCTACTTTATCTGTTTAAAGGTTCCCTCCCCTACTTCATCAATCTCGAGTACCCCTCCTTGTGTCGTATCTTCTCCGACATCTATGGGTCTATGCGAAAAAGCTTCATCCAACTCATTAATTTTTGCCACGTCACCCCAGATATCCCATATCGCCACGCGAGCCTCCCTCCTTTAACTTTCATTTCTACCTTTACTTCTCCCATACCCACACGTGTTGAGGTTGATCCCCCCATTTATGATCTCCCTACTAACTTCAGAAAGTGTGAGTTTTAAAAATCCTTAGCCTTTTAAATCATCATCGCATTATTCTTTTTGCTTCAATTTTACCTCCTTCTCAAGCTCTGTAAGCATGGGTAGAAAAATTGTTTGCGTGGAACCTTCTAAATGTAATGACATCAAGGAAAATAAGGAAGTCTGGGGTATCCTTGTCACGGGTGGGGTCTCAGGTTTCATGGAGTCTTTGCGTGGTCATTCTCTCATGATTTATAGTTATATTCTCACCTCTCAGGAGGCGGCAAGGTCAAAGTTGGGGATTTTGTCTTCTCCATTTCTGCAACCAGCATTACTGCTACCACTGGCCTCCCAAATTGCGGTGCAACCTACATAAAAAGGTTGTTTTCTAAAGAAATTTCTGCTTGTGTAGATGATCTTGACAAAATCCATAAGTACTACTTTGGCTTTGAGAAGAGCGAGTTAAAACACTCCTAAAATAAGGTAATGCAATGCTTAATGTGTTTCTTCACCATTGACGTGTGCTACAAAGTCATTCATGACATTCACTTGTTTCTCCTTGCCCATTTTTGCCATGGAATATTGGTGAAATTCCCCAAATTCCTCTTCAACTCTTTTACGGATTCTATTAACCAAGTTAGGAAAGGAGCTGACCCTATTATTCATCAAGGTCTGCTCTATCTTCTTTTCACCAAAGTTTCCCCTATCATCCTCATTCCCCACTATCTGATTTTTCTTCCTAAGGGGAAGCACAAATTGTCTCCCCTTACCTTGTTGATGTCCACCTCTGATGCACCTCACGATGTTCTCTCTTCTGCCCCCTTGACTTCTACCTCCCTAAAATCTCATCGCCTCCACCACTTTATTCACTATAGCTCGGACGACTCCCTTAAAATCATCTTGTCTCATTTGTCTCCCTCTATGATTCCTACTGAGGCTCCTCCTTTGTAGTACTCTTCTCCTCCCTTGCCCTGGCTGTTTCGCTCACCTCATCATGCCCTCTTCAGTCTCCCCCTGCCTTGTCTCCCCCGCTTTTGTCTAACCTTGTGTTGCATCCTGCTTCTACCTTGATTCCTTCAGATGCATCTCCTTCTGATCTTTTAAATCTGGATCTCAATTCGTTTGATGCTCTTGTTGATTCTTATGGCGGCTCAAACCAGGATTATCATATCGATCCCAAAACTGCAGACAACTAGTCTCGTGTTTCAAATATGGCCCCGACTAGCTCACCTATGATGGACCATGTTACAGAGGAAGATGACCCCTACACTAGGGCTATCAATCTTATTCTTTACAAAATACAACATGTGTTTATCGTCATCAATAACTGGAAATATTACACTGATATCCTTAAAGATTTGATTGATAACGCTTGTGAGAGATCAAGTGCTCCGTTAACATTGTGGTTAATTTTGCTCACTATAACTCAAAGGCCGATATAGAAGCAACCAATATCCTCCATGATATTCGTAATATGTAATTGGTTTCCTTTTTCATCCTCTTTTTTGGAACTTCTAGTTGGATCTTTCTGTACAAGGATTAGGATCCTTCCAAAATCCTAACTTTTACCGAGTGTCATATATATATATATATATATGTGTGTGTGTGTGTATATATATATATGTGTGTGTGTGTGTGTGTGTGTGTGTGTGTGTGTGTGTGTGTACACACACACACACACACACACGCACGCACGCACGCACACACACATACACACACATATACACTAAAACACACACACACACACTAGTACATTTGGTATAGAGTATTAGGGATCAAGTCAATGGGATGTGTTATCGATGTACGGATACACCGAGGGGTGTAATGAAGACATCTACATACTCTATTAAAACATTATCCACCAATTTTTTGTTGTATAATCTGATTGTGTATAGTGTCTTACGTAGTTGTAATGATATAATTATTGTTCTTTGGCCCAATAACCACTACCAAAAGATTTCCACTATGACCAATTTGGTCCATGCCTATAATACATAACAATAGGGTCACAACATATATAATTGTATCCCACATTTTGTAACTTTTTGTACTTTCAACAATACGTGTACGATAACCAAAAATTGATCAAACATGAAGTGATTTCGTAATTTAGCTGAATTTTTAAAGTTTTAAAAGTATTTTAAAAGATTTATTTACTACTCAGTTTTTTTAAAAATGGCCACAAAGTGGGACACGCTTATATGCTTTGACTTGCTAATAAGGTACATGGTCTTCTTAAGAGGGACCTTAAGGATCCTATAGGATTATTTTCCCAATATAATGATAATAATCCAAGTCTTGAACTTGTAGACTTCATATCAATTCCATATAAAGGGACGTCAAAGGAAAATTCACAAACCTTTGGGGATGCCACATCACATAAGAACTCATCTCTAGATGATTAGATTGCACGTGGTGATGTGGATCCAGCTACAAGAGGATGAAATACCTCCAAAACACACAAACTATTTGCAAAAAAAAACAGAAGCTTCAAAATAGTTTTCTTCTCATTCCAGAACCACACTAATATTTTACATAATTTCAATCTTCCTTTTATTTCACATTATCTATAAAAACTCTAAAATGCCAAAAAACCCTAAAATGTCATAAAACCCTAAAATGCCAAAAATTACCTACTAGTAAAACACCTTGGATGGGCCCCAAATTTTACGTGTAAAATATGCCTTCATAAATAAAGTCTCACGCAAAACTTTGCCTTATTCTATAAAGTATAATAAAAGTTATTAAAAATCTAAGTTCTAGACAAAAGTAAAAATAGTGTTGTATCATGCTTCTACCTCGGCTCCTTCGGATGCATCTCCTTCTGCTCTGCCAAATCTAGATCTCAATTCATTTGATGCTCTTGTTGATACTTATGACGGCTTAGACCAGGATGATCCTGATGATCCCAAAACTACGGAAAACCAGTCTCCTGCTTTAAATATGGCCCTGGTTAGCTCACCTGTGATGGACCATGTTGTGGAGGAAGATGACCCCTACACCAAGGCTATCAACCTTATCCTTTACAAAATATAGTGTGTGTTTTCTATCATCAAGAACTGGAAAGATTACATTGATATCCTTAACGATGTTATTAATAACGCTTGCGAGGAGATCAAGTGCTCTATTGATATTATGTTTAATTATGCTCGCTATCGGAGGCTGATATGAAAGCAACCAATATCCTCTATGATATTATTGATATTTAGTCAGTTTCCTTTTTCATTCTCTTTTTTGGAACCTCTCGTTGGATCTTTTTGTACAAGGATTAGGATCCTTCCGAAATCCTAACTTGTACCCAGTGTCATATATATATATATATATATATATATATATATATATATATATATATATATATATATATATATGACACATATACAGTAATACACACACACTAGTACATTTGGTATAGATTTTTAGGGATCAATTCAATGGGACGTGTTATCGGTGTATGGATACACTGAGGGGTGTAATGAAGACATCTACATACTTTATTAAGAAATTATCCACCAATTTTTTGTTGTATAATCTGATTATGTATAGTGTCTTATGTAGTTGTAATGATCTAAGTATTGTTCTTTGGCCCAATAACCATTACCACAAGATTTCCGTTGTGACCAATTTGATCCATGCCTATAATACATAATAATAGGGTCACAACATATATAATTGTATCCCACGTTTTGTCACTTTTTGTACTTTTAACAAGACGTGTACGATAACCAAAAATTGAAAAAACATGAATAAAATGACCAAACATGTAGTGGGTTCGTAATTTACCTGATTTTTTCAAGTTTTAAAAGTATTTTAAAATATTTATTTACTACTTTTTTTTTTTTAAAATGGCCACAAAGTGGGACACACTTATATGCTTTGACCTGCTAATAAGGTACATTGTCTTCTTAAGTGGGACCTTAAGGATCCTATAGGATTATTTTCCCAATATAATGATAATAATCCAAGTCTTGAACTTGTAGACTCCATATCAATTCCATATAAAGGGATGTCAAATAAAAATTCACAAACCTTTGGGGATGTCACATCACATAAGAACTCATCTCTAAATTATTAGATTGCATGTGGTGATGTGGATCCACCTGCAAGATGTTGAAATACCTCCAAAACACACACAACCTATTTGCAAAAAAACAGAAGCTTAAAAATAGTTTTATTCTCATTCTGGAATCCACACTAATCTTTTACATAATTACAATCTTCCTTTAATTTCACATTATCTCTAAAAACCCTAAAATGTTAAAAAAACCCTAAAATGACAAAAATTACCTACTAGTAAAACACCTTAGATGAGCCCCAAATTTTATGTGAAAAATATGCCTTCATAAATAAAGGCTCGCTCCAAATTTTGGCTTATTCTATAAAGCATAGCAAAAGTTATTAAAAATCTAAGTTCTAGACAAAAGTAAAAAAACTTTCTGAGCCAATTTTAGGCCACTAGACGAAGGAATCCGGCCCCAAAAATATGCCAAAATGGCAAAAACAATTGTGAGCATATTAATTTTAGTACATCACTAATCAAGATCTACCACCTTGAAAAATTTTAAGGTGATCCAACGGTCGGATCAAAAGTTATGGCCTTTAGAAATTATGCTCGCGCATCATTCTCCCCTTGTGGAAAACAATTATGCTCTTGTGAATTCAGTTGATGGAATTCATATAATTTTCCATTGTCAATATTCTTCAACTCCCACTTAGGAATCCAAGTATTTTCTTCCTGTTGCAAACCTTCCCACTGTACCAAATATTTGTTATAGCTCTCATGTCTAATAGTGACTGTCTTTTGGTCTAAGACACGCAATACCCTTTCCTTTTTCTTCTTCAGCATCTATTGTTCCCGGTTTATTTCCTCCTCCTCCATGACATTTTCCTCATGACCTGGAAACTTATATGAGTCATATTTACATTAAAAATTAGTGAAATAGTAAATTTGTCAGGTAACTCTACCTTGTAGGCATTATCACTCAATTTCTTCATAATCTTACATGACCCAATCTTCTTATGCTTTAGTTTATTATATGTCCCCTTTGGAAACCTCTCCTTTCTAATATGAACCATAATCATGTCACCTTCTTTAAATACATGTACTCTCCTACTCACATCTGCAAGTGCTTTATATTTTACATTACTAACTTTTAGCTTTTCCCTCACTTCTTCCTGCAATTGTAGCATGTGTTTCACAAATGCTTCCACATCATCATTGGTTTTATCTTCACCAGGAAGAAAAATCAGATCTAGGACTCTCTTGGGGTTCTTGCCATAGACAATCTGGAAGGGATACTTCCCTGTTTACCTATTTACTGAGCTGTTATAAGAAAACTCAACTTTTGGTAAAGTAAATCCCATTATTTTAGCTTTTCTCTAACTATGCAACGTAGAAGATTTCCCAAGCTTTTGTTTACTACTTCTGTTTGTCCATTAGTCTAGGGGTGATATGCATTATTGAACTATAGTTGTGTTGAGTTGTGGAGATCAATTACTTTAGTTTAGCATGTTATATTAAATTTACAGGAAGACATAGTAACCGACATCGGTCACCTATGACCGGCATCGGTCAGGCAAATTGGAACCGACATCGGTTAGGGCTAACTGGTGTCAGTTACCTCTGTGTGGGTGTTTTATTTAATTCACAAGAATTAGATCTAATTTTAGTATTAAAGCAAATCTATTGATTGTAATTGCACGGATGAGTGCATTAAGTTTGTATATCCATATATAAGCATGAAAGCTAGGGTTTAAAAGTAAGGATTGAGAGAATTGATGATTATTGTGAAATAATCGTGAGAGAGAGAGAGAGAGAGAGAGAGAGAGAGAGAGAGAGAGAGAGAGAGAGAGAATTCTTGAAGAAGGAAAAGCTTGAGAGAAATAAAGTAGTGTACATCTAAGAGGTGTGGAAGATTATAGATCTTCAACTGTATATCTTCTGAAAGCTTTGGATAATAGATTGACTTTTTTCTTGGTGGATGTAGCCCACATTGGGTTAACCACATTAAATCTAGTGTTGATTTATATTTTTTAGTTTTGTATATTTCTTCTAGTAGAATATCCGCTTTTATTGCATGTATGCTTAAATTTGATATATTATCTGTACAGCCTTGTGCTAACCCCAACAACTAGTATCAGGGCTTTTATTTGAGGGTTTTATGTGTTGACAGATTTACTCACGGAGGGGTTTCTAATTGAGTGAGAGCTACAACAATGGTAAAAGAAAACAAATACAAGGTAGAGAAGTTTGACAACCGAAATGATCAATTATGGAAGATGCAAATTGAGGATTATCTGTATTAAAGAGATTTTTACTTACCATTGGATGAAAAGTCTAGACCTACGAAGATGACTGATGAAGAATGGAAGATTCTTGACAGAAAGGCTTTGGGATCTATCAGATTAAACCTGACAGCATCCGTGGCTTCCAATATTACAGAAGCAACATATACAATAGAGTTAATGAAATCTCTTCCTAATATATATGAAAAACCTAGTGCTTCAAATAAATTTTATTTGATGAAGAAACTATTTAGTCTGAGATGCATGAAGGTGGATTTGCATCTAGTCATTTGAATGATTTCCGATCTATTGTAAATTAGTTAAAATTGGTTTATATTCTGTTTGATGATGAAGTGAAAGCATTATTATTATTGTGTTCTTTTCCTAATAGTTGGGATAACTTGGTAATGGTTGTTAGTAATACATCATCTGCTAATAATATTTGAAGTTTGATGATGTGGTTAGTATAATTTTGAATGAATAAATTTGCAGGAAAAATACAGAGGAATCATCATCTGGGAATGTTTTGAATGTAGAAAGTAGAGGCAGGTAGAAGGAGGGAGATCCAAGAGTAAGAATAATGTGAAATCAAAGTCAAGGAATGATAGATCTAAATCCAGAGGTAAGGGAATTACTTGTTGGAATTGTGGAAAGAAATTACATGTAAAGAAATATTATTTGTCAAAGGATAAAAAGAACCAACACCCATACAAAGGTAAAGAGGCAAAGAAAGAGGAAAATATTGCAGCAGAGGTAATGCAAGATGCTCTTATTCTTTCTTTGGATAGTAGAATAGAATCATGGGTTTTATATTCAGGAGCTTCTTCCCATGCAACCCCTAATAAGGGTTATTTTAGAAATTATGTCTAGAGTAATTTTGGGCATGTTTATTTGGGTGATGATGAACCTTGTAGTATTACTAGTAAAGAGAAAGCTCATCTAAAATTTCAAAATGGAAATACATGGGTATTGAAAGATGTGAGGCACGTGCCAAGCCTCAAGAGGAATTTTATTTCTACAGGGCAACTAGCTGAAGTTGGTTGCATGGTTACATTCACAATAGACTTTTGGAAAGTCATCAAGGGTGCATTTATTGTGGTAAGAAGGTAGGAACGTTATATTTATCTACTTGTGTTACTAATTCATTTTATGTGTTATCTATTTCAGATTCAGATGCATGCATGTGGCATAATCAGTTGGGCCATATGAGTCAAAAATGAATGCAGATCTCAAAGGCTAACAGTAAGTTATCAAATTTGAAATATTTAGATCTTGATTTCTGTGAGTATTGTGTCTTTAAAAAACAAAAGAGAGTGAGATTTCACAAAGTTAGGGAAACTAAGAAGGAGCAGAAATTGGACCTTGTACACTCAAATGTGTGGGGACCAACCCAGGGAGCTTCTCACGAAGGATTCCAATATTATGTTACTTTCATTGATGATGTTACAAGAAATATATGGGCTTATTGTATTAACATAAATAGGATATTTTTGAGACTTTTAAAAGATGGAAAACCCTTGTTGAAATGAATCAAATTCAAATTTAAAGAGCCTTAGATCTGGTAATGGTGATGAATATTGTAGCAAAGCTTTCAATGATTATTGTTCAGTGAATGGAATACGTAGAGAAAGGATGGTTTCAAGAACACCACAAGAGAATGGTGTTGTAAAAAGAATGAACATGACAATCATGGAATGTGCTAGAAGTATGAGGATACATGTTGGATTTCTCTTGCAATTTTGGGCAGAAGCATTTGATACATTGGTTTATTTGATTAATCATGGGCCTTCAAGTTCACTAGATGGAGGAATACTAGAGGAAGCTTGGACCAGAAAAGGGGTAGATCTTATTTTCTTAAATTATTTGGTTCAGAAGCTTTTTTACATATTGATAAGGAAAATAGAAAAAAGTTTGATGTAAAATCCAAGAGATGCACTTACATTGGTTATGTATGTGGTGATTTTGGATTCCATTTTAAGATTTAGAGAATTTTAAAATTGTTAGTAGTTGTGACATTGAATGTAATGAAAAGAGAATGTATAGGGATCAAATTCTGGTACCCAAGGATGAATCAGTTGAGAAGTTTGTGAATGAAAATGAACTCTCAGATTTAAAATTCATACCTACATAGTTGCACAGTAACCGGTGTCGATTAACCCCTAACTAGCCTCGGTCAACTGAACCAGTATCGGTCAGCTGAACTGGAATTGGTTACAGAAGAGCCAAACCATAATCGGTTAGCAGAACCAATGTCGGTTATAGGTGACTAGCGTCAGTCACTGTCAGAATTGGAAACAAATGCCCAAGAGGTCTAGAATGAGCCTCCAGTATCCCAAACTTTGTGAGAAGGTCACAAAGGGGTAAGTAAACCTCTAGAAAGATTTACACCTTCTCTCTCTTTTTTATTATTGACTGATAAAGGTGAACCAACAAGTTTTGAAGAAATAATGTAGGATAAGACCCAAGTTCAGTGGGAGCATGACAATGGATGAGGAGATGGACTCCTTGGAACAAAACCAAATTTGGGATTTGGTTAAGTTGTCATCAGGAAAGAGGACATTGCAGAACAAATGAGTGTTATAGGATCAAGGAAGAAGAGGTGGAAAAAAAGGTACAAGGGAAGGCTTGTAGTAAAAGGTTTTACAACATAAAGCAGGTATTGACTTTGGTGAAATATTTTCTCCTGCTGTTAAAAATGAATTCCATATGTATTGTATTGAGTTTAGTTGCAGTACATGATTTTCATTTAGAGCAATTAGATGTGAAGACGGATTTCCTTCATAGTGATTTGGATGAAGAGATTTATATGCAACAACCACTTGGGTATGAAGTCAAGGGTAATGATAAATTAGTGTGTAGGTTGAAAAAGATCATATATGGGGCTCAAGCAAGCTCCAAGGCAATGGTACATGAGGTTTGATAATTTCATGCATGAGCATGGTTACTTGAGATGCAAATATGATAATTGTGTTTATTTGAAGAAGCTTGAAAATGGGAGATATATTATTTTGTTACTGTATGTGGATGATATGCTCATTGTAGGATCTAGTATGCAGGACATTGGTGACCTTAAGGGAAAGCTAGCTCACACATTTGCTATGAAAGGATTTAGGATCTGTAAAAATAATCATTGGCATGTAATACACAGAGATAGGAAGAACAAGAAATTGTATTTCTTCTCGAGAGAATTATATTACCAGGTTTATCAAGGTTTTAAATGCTAGAATTCAAAACTTGTAAGTCACCTATGGTTAACAACTTCAATTTGAGCTAACTAATGTTCCTTCTCACATAAGGATGTCAAATACATGACACCAGTACCATATGCTTGCAGCAGTTGGAAGTCTCGTGTATGGTTATGGTTGTACTAACTGATAGGGCACAAGTGTGAGAGTTGTGAGTAGATCTATTGCCATCTAGGTAAAGAGCATCGAAAAAGCATCCAATGGAATTAGGTATTTGAGCAGGGGACATTAACATGCGGTTATGTTATGGAGTTCAGATATTTCTTTATGGGTTTTTTTATCAATAATGGCTGGAGATCCTGGATGGTAGGAGGAGCAACTACTGGATATATTTTTCATACAGTAGGTTTGGGATGACAGTTAACTGATGTCAAATTGCATCAGGTTGTGCTTTGGTCTACTACATAGGCAAGTATGTTACAGCTACGAGGGCTATAAAGATATGATAGATTAGTATGTTCATGGAATATTTGTGAAAAGAGCAAGATGATTTGCAAAATTATTCGGGTGACACGTCAGATGTAATTCATTTGGCAAAATAACCAATTATGGAAGATGCAAATTGAGGATTATCTGTATTAAAGAGATTTTTACTTACCATTGGATGAAAAGTCTAGACCTACGAAGATGACTGATGAAGAATGGAAGATTCTTGACAGAAAGGCTTTGGGATCTATCAGATTAAACCTGACAGCATCCGTGGCTTCCAATATTACAGAAGCAACATATACAATAGAGTTAATGAAATCTCTTCCTAATATATATGAAAAACCTAGTGCTTCAAATAAATTTTATTTGATGAAGAAACTATTTAGTCTGAGATGCATGAAGGTGGATTTGCATCTAGTCATTTGAATGATTTCCGATCTATTGTAAATTAGTTAAAATTGGTTTATATTCTGTTTGATGATGAAGTGAAAGCATTATTATTATTGTGTTCTTTTCCTAATAGTTGGGATAACTTGGTAATGGTTGTTAGTAATACATCATCTGCTAATAATATTTTGAAGTTTGATGATGTGGTTAGTATAATTTTGAATGAATAAATTTGCAGGAAAAATACAGAGGAATCATCATCTGGGAATGTTTTGAATGTAGAAAGTAGAGGCAGGTAGAAGGAGGGAGATCCAAGAGTAAGAATAATGTGAAATCAAAGTCAAGGAATGATAGATCTAAATCCAGAGGTAAGGGAATTACTTGTTGGAATTGTGGAAAGAAATTACATGTAAAGAAATATTATTTGTCAAAGGATAAAAAGAACCAACACCCATACAAAGGTAAAGAGGCAAAGAAAGAGGAAAATATTGCAGCAGAGGTAATGCAAGATGCTCTTATTCTTTCTTTGGATAGTAGAATAGAATCATGGGTTTTATATTCAGGAGCTTCTTCCCATGCAACCCCTAATAAGGGTTATTTTAGAAATTATGTCTAGAGTAATTTTGGGCATGTTTATTTGGGTGATGATGAACCTTGTAGTATTACTAGTAAAGAGAAAGCTCATCTAAAATTTCAAAATGGAAATACATGGGTATTGAAAGATGTGAGGCACGTGCCAAGCCTCAAGAGGAATTTTATTTCTACAGGGCAACTAGCTGAAGTTGGTTGCATGGTTACATTCACAATAGACTTTTGGAAAGTCATCAAGGGTGCATTTATTGTGGTAAGAAGGTAGGAACGTTATATTTATCTACTTGTGTTACTAATTCATTTTATGTGTTATCTATTTCAGATTCAGATGCATGCATGTGGCATAATCAGTTGGGCCATATGAGTCAAAAATGAATGCAGATCTCAAAGGCTAACAGTAAGTTATCAAATTTGAAATATTTAGATCTTGATTTCTGTGAGTATTGTGTCTTTAAAAAACAAAAGAGAGTGAGATTTCACAAAGTTAGGGAAACTAAGAAGGAGCAGAAATTGGACCTTGTACACTCAAATGTGTGGGGACCAACCCAGGGAGCTTCTCACGAAGGATTCCAATATTATGTTACTTTCATTGATGATGTTACAAGAAATATATGGGCTTATTGTATTAACATAAATATGATATTTTTGAGACTTTTAAAAGATGGAAAACCCTTGTTGAGAATGAATCAAATTCAAATTTAAAGAGCCTTAGATCTGGTAATGGTGATGAATATTGTAGCAAAGCTTTCAATGATTATTGTTCAGTGAATGGAATACGTAGAGAAAGGATGGTTTCAAGAACACCACAAGAGAATGGTGTTGTAAAAAGAATGAACATGACAATCATGGAATGTGCTAGAAGTATGAGGATACATGTTGGATTTCTCTTGCAATTTTGGGCAGAAGCATTTGATACATTGGTTTATTTGATTAATCATGGGCCTTCAAGTTCACTAGATGGAGGAATACTAGAGGAAGCTTGGACCAGAAAAGGGGTAGATCTTATTTTTCTTAAAGTTTTTGGTTCATAAGCTTTTTTACATATTGATAAGGAAAATAGAAAAAAGTTTGATGTAAAATCCAAGAGATGCACTTACATTGGTTATGTATGTGGTGATTTTGGATTCCATTTTTAAGATTTAGAGAATTTTAAAATTGTTAGTAGTTGTGACATTGAATGTAATGAAAAGAGAATGTATAGGGATCAAATTCTGGTACCCAAGGATGAATCAGTTGAGAAGTTTGTGAATGAAAATGAACTCTCAGATTTAAAATTCATACCTACATAGTTGCACAGTAACCGGTGTCGATTAACCCCTAACTAGCCTCGGTCAACTGAACCAGTATCGGTCAGCTGAACTGGAATTGGTTACAGAAGAGCCAAACCATAATCGGTTAGCAGAACCAATGTCGGTTATAGGTGACTAGCGTCAGTCACTGTCAGAATTGGAAACAAATGCCCAAGAGGTCTAGAATGAGCCTCCAGTATCCCAAACTTTTGTGAGAAGGTCACAAAGGGTAAGTAAACCTCTAGAAAGATTTACACCTTCTCTCTCTTTTTTATTATTGACTGATAAAGGTGAACCAACAAGTTTTGAAGAAATAATGTAGGATAAGACCCAAGTTCAGTGGGAGCATGACATGGATGAGGAGATGGACTCCTTGGAACAAAACCAAATTTGGGATTTGGTTAAGTTGTCATCAGGAAAGAGGACATTGCAGAACAAATGAGTTTATAGGATCAAGGAAGAAGAGGGTGGAAAAAAAAGGTACAAGGGAAGGCTTGTAGTAAAAGGTTTTACACATAAAGCAGGTATTGACTTTGGTGAAATATTTTCTCCTGCTGTTAAAATGAATTCCATATGTATTGTATTGAGTTTAGTTGCAGTACATGATTTTCATTTAGAGCAATTAGATGTGAAGACGGATTTCCTTCATAGTGATTTGGATGAAGAGATTTATATGCAACAACCACTTGGGTATGAAGTCAAGGGTAATGATAAATTAGTGTGTAGGTTGAAAAAGATCATATATGGGCTCAAGCAAGCTCCAAGGCAATGGTACATGAGGTTTGATAATTTCATGCATGAGCATGGTTACTTGAGATGCAAATATGATAATTGTGTTTATTTGAAGAAGCTTGAAAATGGGAGATATATTATTTTGTTACTGTATGTGGATGATATGCTCATTGTAGGATCTAGTATGCAGGACATTGGTGACCTTAAGGGAAAGCTAGCTCACACATTTGCTATGAAGGATTTAGGATCTGTAAAAATAATCATTGGCATGTAAATACACAGAGATAGGAAGAACAAGAAATTGTATTTTTCTCGAGAGAATTATATCTACAAGGTGTTATAAAGGTTTAAAATGTAGAATTCAAAACTTGTAAGTTCACCTATGGTTAGACACTTCAAATTGAGCAAAGACTAATGTCCTTCATCACATAAGGAGGTCAAATACATGACACAAGTACCATATGCTTCAGCAGTTGGAAGTCTCGTGTATGTTATGGTTTGTACTAGACCTGATATTGCACAAGTAGTGAGAGTTGTGAGTAGATTTATGGCCAATCTAGGTAAAGAGCAATCGAAAGCAGTCCAATGGATACTTAGGTATTTGAGAGGGACATTTAACATGCATTTATGTTATGGAGGTTCAGATATTTCTTTATGTGGTTATTTTGATTCAGATATGGCTGGAGATCTGGATGGTAGGAGGAGCACTACTGGATATATTTTCACAGTAGGTGGGATGACAGTTAACTGGATGTCAAGATTGCAGAAGGTTGTGGCTTTGTCTACTACATAGGCAGAGTATGTTACAGCTACAGAGGCTAGAAAAGAGATGATAAGGATGAGTAGGTTCATGGAAGAGTTGGGAAAAGAGCAAGATGATTGCAAATTATTCGGTGACAGTCAGAGTGTAATTCATTTGGCAAAGAACTCAATGTTTCATTCTAGAACAAAACACATTCAGTTGAGGTATCACTTCATACTACGGGTATTGGAGGATGGGTGGTTGGAACTGGAGAAGATTCATACGAGTGAAAACCCTATGGATATGCTAACAAAGCCATTAGCAAAAGAGAATTTGGAGCTACACTCTATTTTTGTTGGTCATCAAGTTTGAGACTTGAAGAGGAAATAACAAAGATAAGGAAAGGATCCTGGAATGATGTTGTACATGTATAGTGTAGTAATTTATATCCAAGTGAGAGATTGTTGAGTCGTGGAGCTCAATTAATTCAGTTTAGCATGATATATTAAACTTGCAGGAAAACAAAATAACTGACATCGGTCACATATGACCGTCATCATTCAGGCAAGTTGGAACCGACATCAGTTAGGGCTAACCGGTGTTGGTTACCTATGTGTGGGTATTTTATTTAACTCATGGGAATTAGATCTAATTTTAGTATTAAAGCAGATATATTGATTGCAATTGCATTGTTAAGTGCCCTAGGTTTGTATATGCTTATATAAGCATGAAAGCTAGGGTTTAGAAGTAAGGATTGAGAGAATTGATGATTATTGTGAAATAATTGTGAGAGAGAGAAAGAGAGAGAATTCTTGGAGAAGAAGGAGAAGCTTGAGAGAAAGAGATTACTGTACATCTGAGAGGTGTGGAAGATTGTAGATCTTCAATTTTTTTTTGAAAGCTTTGGATAATAGATTGACTTGTTTCTTGGTGGATGTAGCCCACATTGGTTGAACCACGTTAAATTTGGTGTTTATTTTATATCTCTTGTTTTGTATATTTCTTTCGGTAGAATATCCACTTTTATTGCATGTATGCTTAGATCCGATATATTATCTGTACAACCTTGTGTTAACCCCATCAAGTTGTGTCCCCATTTTCCTCCACAGAGTCTTCCAGAAGTGACTCAAAAACTTTGTGTCCTGATCTGAAGTGATTGTTCTTGTAACTCCATGCAACCTAATCACTTCTGAAAAACAAATCTACAACTCTAGAAGCATCATTAGTTGTCTTACAAGTAGTGAAATTTGTCATCTTAGAGAATATATCAACCACAACAAAGATAGAATCATTCCCTCGTCATGTGTTAGGAAGTCCTAACACAAAATCCATACTCGAATCCACCCTTGACCCTGTAGGGACAGGAAATCACATATATAGCCCAGTTTTTTGTGCATGTCCCTTAGCCATTTTACACACTCTACATATTTCCACAATCCTACTTATGTACCTCTTTACCTTTGGCCAATAATACTTTTCTACAACAAGAGAAATTTTCTTACTTATACCAAAGTGTCCAGTCAACCCCCTACTATGCAATTCTCTAATAATATTTTCTCTCATTGAACCAACAAAGATGCACAACCATTTTCCCCTGAATAAATAACCATACTACATCAAATAATTAGAAGAACCACTACCTACTATAGGGTCCTTAAGTTGTCTAACAACATCACCAAAATCTGAATCACCTTCGTATAATTCCTTAATTGCCTCACACCCTACTACTTCATTTTCCATTTTTTTCAGAAGTGCTACATGGCTACTCAAGGCATCATCAACTTGATTCTTCTTACCTGACTTATGCTTTAAGAAAATAGTATATTCTTGTAAAAATGAAACCCATTTTTTTCATGCCAGCTATTTAGTTTCTTCTATGTGTTTACATACCTCAAGGCTTCATGTTCAGTAAAGAGTATAAATTTCTTAGCTACCAAGTAATGTCTCCAATGCCTTAATGCTTTAACAATAGCATAAAATTCCACATCATAAGTAGAATATTTCCTCCTAACTTCATTTATAATTTCAATAAAGAATGCCACGTGTCGTCCATCTTGACTCATTACAACTCCAATCCTAACATGTGAGGCGTCATAATCAACCTCAAAGACCTTGTTAAAATCTAGCAATACCAAAACAAGTGCTTCTAACACTTTCTTCTTCAAAAATTCAAAACTATCTGTTGTTGCCTTGGTCCATACAAAATCCTTCCCTTTTGTACACTCTGTTATGGGTGTCGCAATGCTACTGAAATTCCTGATGAACTTCCTATAAAAATTTTCCAATCCATGAAAACTACAAACCTCTATCACATTCCCTGGAATAGGCCATTCCAAAATTGCCTTTACTTTTTTCTCATCCATCCTCACTCCATCTTCTGAGATGACTAAACCCCAAAAAAATACTCTTTTGAAGAAATCTACACTTCTTTAAGTTTGCATATAGACTCTCTTTAAGTAACAAGTCTAACACCAATTTCATATATAACAAGTGTTCTTCCATCTTACTGAATATCAAAATATCATCAAAATAAAAAAACAACACACTTACCATTGTATTCTCTGAGCACTTTGTTCATCAACCTCATGAATGTACTAGGTGCATTAGACAACCCAAATGGCATCACCATCCACTCGTACAATCCATCTTTTTTTTTTAAAGTTGTTTTCCATTCATCCCCTTCCTGGATTTGGATCTAGTAGTACCAGCTCCACAAGTCAATCTTGCTAAAATATCGGGCTCCCACTAGCACATCCATCATATCATCCAATCTTGGAATTGGGAACCAATAATTAATTGTGATTTTATTTATGGCCCTATTGTCTACACAATTTCTCTAGTCTCCATCTTTTTGGGAGTCAATAGCATTGGAGTTACACATGGACTCATGTTTTCTCTCACTAACCCTTTATGTATTAGACTTTTCACTTTTGTGTTCAACACCTCAATATGTTTCAAACTCATCCAGTAGGCTTCCTGCGTTGGGAGGTCCAATCCTAGGATAAAATCAATATGGTGTTGTATATCCTGCTTCAGAGGTAACCCATATGGCAGCTCATCTAGTATGACATCTTTGTATTCTTTTAATACCTTTTCTACAACATCGTGTATATTAAAGTCCTCTATTTCCACCTTCTTTGACATTAGTGCATAACACTAGCCAACTTCTACATTTCTATAACAAACTCTTTTGTAGGCAACAAGCCAACACTCTTCTCTTCTCCGTTGAAGGGTAACAAGACCACCTTTACACCATCCTTCCAAAAATTATATGTATTTTTTCATCCATCATGTGTATCCTTTCTATTGTATTGCCAAGGCCTCCCCAGTAATATATGGCATGCATCCATTGGGATAACATCGCACCACACCTCATACTTATAGGTATTCCTAGCCGAAAACTTTAGAAGGCACCTTTTATCTATGGTTACCTCATTCCCTTTCTTGAACCATGATATACGATAGGGATATAGGTGCTTCTCACATTTCAGATTGTGTTTATCAATCATCATAGTTAAAACCATATTTTAACAACTACCATCATCAATAATAATTTGGCATACCTTTCGTCCAGAGGTGCATCTTGTTCGAAATATATTTGTCCGTAGCCAAGAATCATCACCAACACCATCCTTTTCTTTCTCCTTTTTTTTGGGAAAATCATTGCATTCCTTAACGTGAGGGTTTCACCCAAGTCTGCAGTGACCTCCATTTCTTCTTCCTCTTTAGATTCAACTAGATTTACTCATGGTTGTTCTCCTTTCCATTTTTCCTATGTAGGATAGTGTGGACACTCAAAATCTTTATGTCCCTCTTCACCACATCAGTAACATGTATATTACCTTAGGGGGATATTCTAACCTCATCCTCCATTATAACCTCTTCCCATATAAAACCCCCTACCTCTTTGGTAGTTACCATAGCTTTGACCAGAATCTTCATTCCCTTTTGCATTAGAGGATTCACCTTTTGTAGAGTCAAATCTACCTCTGCCTCTCATTGGAGATGATGATGGCCCTCTCTTCACACCTCTTCTAAAGGTTATTCCTTTTGTTCTTTTCTTTCAATTTTAATGCAAGTTGACAAACGTTTTCCAGGCTATGGATCTAGAGCATACTTAGCTCATCTCGTATGGTATAACTAAACCCATTTATATACCTTGTAGCCTATGTTTTTCATATTCTCCCTATTCCACCCTAATTGAAAAAATGTAAAATTCATTGGTTTACTCTTCAATGCTAAGATCATTTTGTCTTAGTTTTTTGAAACCTTCGAAAGATTGTCTGAGCATAATCGGAAGGAAGAAAACTTGTCTTTCATCTTCTTTACCATTTTATTCCAGTTTCAGATCTTTCCCTTTCCATTCCTTTATCTTTCATTTTGCAGGTGATCCCACAAAATCAATGCATGGCCAACCAACTTAGTGCATGAAAAATTAACCTTCTTCTCCTTTGAAAGGGTTTTCCACTCAAATAATTTTTCCATACGATTCAACTAGTCAACCACCTCCTCTAGTTATAACCCTCCACCATAATCAGGAACATTAATCTTGGTTCCATCATTCTTTCCCTCTAAAGCTTGAATCAATCTCTCCTCAAATAGTCTCTCATTCAAGTTTTCTTCATCTCTCTCATTCTATTCTTCATCTCCTTCATTCATTAATAGAGGTACTTATTTAGTATCACTATCTAGGTTTGTATCCCCATTTGCATGTCTCCTTCTAAGGCGGGTAACTTCTCTTGTGAGCTCAAAAATTTGTCTATATAGCTCTTACATACTCCTATTCATCTGGGCATAACCGTCCCTCCCATATCTATCCATGATTATATAATATAGAGGAAAATTTTATACAGAAAAATGTAATATATGACCTTAATTATTCTTGTAAGATCAAAATCCTGCTCTGATACCAATTGACGTGGATCCAACTACAAGAGGTTTAAATACCTCCAAAATACACACAAACAATTTACAAACAAAACATAGAAGCTTCAAAATAGCTTTCTTCTCATTCTAGAATCTACACTAGTCTTTTACATCATTACAATCTTCTTTTTATTCCACATCTACTTTAGAAACCCCTAAAATATGAAAAACCCTAAAATGCCAAAAATTATCTACTAGAAAAACATCTCGTATGGGCCCCAAAATTTATGTGTGAAATTTTCCTTCATAATTTAAGGCTCATGCAAAATTTTTTTTTATTATTATTCTAAAAAGCACAACAAAATTTATTAAAACTCTAAGACCCTTGTCAAAAGCGAAAAAATCCACGTTCAGAGCCAATTTTAGACAACTAGATGAAGGAATCTGGCCTCAAAAATATTCCAAAATGGCTAAAAATTTCACTAAAGGTTAGCCTTAGCATAATACTAATGAATATCTACCATCTTGGAAAATTTCAAGACAATCCAACAATCGGATCAAAAGTTATGGCCTTCACAAGTTACGCTCCTGCATCATTTCTTCTAAACCTTATAGGGTAGGTTTTTTGTCCTAACGTAGGTAGAAAAAGAGATGCTCATAGTGAATATTGCTGACTTAATAAGTTCATGATGTGTTAAGTGAGGTATGAATAAGATCCAGAAATAGGATTTGACTTGGGAGGTGAGATATTTCTATAAAGGGGTCTCAGATATTCAAGGATGAACTATGCAGTAAATTCAACATGTGTGGTATCAGTCTAAATAAGATCTAAAGAGGTGGGGCTTATAGAGGGATCCATATTTTCATATTTATGAAATTTATATAGGATAGGTCATGGTAGAAGGATCTTCATATGGGGATGATGGCATAAAAATAGAAAAATTAATATCATATGGGATCAACCATGTAGGCGTAAAGAGGTTGATAATATTTGAAGAGGATGATGAGGTTACATTAAATATTATTCATGTAGGAATGCTTCCATAAGGGCCAATGGAGTTTACTTATTCTATGGAATCAATGATTGATTCATGTTCATGTGAGGTTTCTGTAAGAGAGCATGGATAGATGACTATACGATTTGGTCTAAGAAAAAGAATGACATGGTGACTCAATACAAGTTATGATGTGTTTGGCACCTTTACATGTTGAGCATGTATTTTGTATATACAGTAGTAGAGGGATATGAGGTGTAATTTATTTTATTAGTGTCATTACTTTCATAAAAAGTATTAGGGTTAGGTTCTTATGATATGGAGCGATTAGGGAATGGATAATTATAGATTTTAAGACATTCATCAATTTTACAAACTGCCTCATGCGGATCATGTTATTGATATTTGTCACATACTTTAATGCCCTCTTACCTTCCTCCAATGATGGCTTCATCATCAAAGTTATTGAAAATGAGGAAGGTGCAGGTGAAGGATCGAAGAGCATGATATTTTTGGTACGAATGGCCCCAATAAGCATGCCACCAAAATTAGTTTCTCTCATCATGCCATTATGGAAGAGGTCAACAGTGGTCTATAGCGATGGTGAATGGCCATGGTAGGATTCATATCCTATCACTATTAGTCATATCACTACATTAATTTCATTTTTGGATGTATCTTCTATTATCTCTAGTGCATTATTGACACTCAAAATGTCTATTTGTTGGACACATTCTATCTTAGGGCTATGCCATCAATCATTCACCAATGTGTCATGTCTAGTCCCATGATGAATAGGTTTTCAAAATTAGTAGGTGGACCACGGCTTTGAAGAACCTTCATGCCCTTCTACATTAGAGGATCTCAGACCTTGTTCTACATATCCTATCTACCTCTACGCATAATGCATCTTTAGGTGATGATCTTTGGTCTTCACACACTATTCTTAACAATGTTATCACTTCTTGGTTCTTTCCGAGGCCTTAATGATTTTCCATAAGCATCATCCAATCATGGATCCGGAGTCCTCCTCAGATCATTCCCTTATGGATAACTCGACTGATTGGACATACCTCGTAGCAGCTCTTCATCTCTCTAGCCCTCTTAGGTTTCCCTATAGGCCTTGTCAACATACATTGGTATAATGCCTCTCAATGGAGATCATTATTCGTCTATAGGTATTGAAACCTTCAAACATAGACGTCTGGTTTACGATACACTTCCTCTCACAAATCTAATCCTCGTAGGTCTCTCAATATGCCTTTGGTTATACCTCTCTTTGGTTACACGAAATACCTGCTTGGCTCTAACTCTGCTTGGTATCCTCATAAGCCTTCGGTCTCACCACATCAATCTTGTCTTCCAAATTAGTGCAATGCACACTTGGATCCCATGTTCATCCTCTAGTACACATGCTTCCTCCACAACCTCTCACAAACCTTCTAATGCGCTTCAACCATGTCTTAGTGTACTTATTCCTGGTCAGTAACCCTCCACCATAATCAGGAACATTATGTCTTCCCATACTGTTAGTGTATCTCCTTTCTCTCTCAAGCTTAGAGTCATCCTTAACAACACATTACTTACTCAAGCATAAGTACTTCACATTCAAGTTACAATCAAGGCATGAGCCTCCATCTTCCTTGATAGTTTATCCAACCTACTTTTCCCTTCTCTATCTTGGCTTATATTTATGTGCCACCAAATATTTAACCATTCATAACATAGATAAGCAAATATCAATCCAAATACAAAAAACATTAACATAGTCTAACATGCATTAATAAATCTAATTCATATCATTTATACAAAATACAATTAATCAAGACCTATGAACTTAGACTCGAGTTGTTTGCACTTTACATTTTACATATTACTTTTACTATGGATTTGAAAGATATCAGATCTCTTTACTCTTTACAAACACATAAGTGTTCATGTGGTACTATTGACGCTTGATGCACTCAGGACACACATAGACCTTAGTCACTACACTGAAATCCCTAGGTGTTATTCAATCCTTTACCCATAATCATCCTATACATTTAGGGGGCATACTAAGTATATGCTACACACAAGTGTTATTGTTTTATCATAGTTCCTTTCTACTTTCTCATATATGATTAATTATATATTATGTACGTACATATATTAGTTCTAGCTAAGAGGACTAACTACGTGTGTAGATTGTGTAGCACTTTGATACTATTTCTTCAACATGTATATTTATGCTATCAGTTAGCTCAGTCTTACTTCATCTTGTTCTTACATCTCTATAGTAATTCATACTATGTTTGTGTAGTCCTTGTCTAATCCTACATTTGTTTCATCCTTTGATTGGTGTCATGTGTCCTCACTAAATCTATCTTATGTTACTTGATCTTAAGAAAACTAATTTAAGCTTTTTGTATTAAACCCTAATTGTCAGAGTAACTAAATGTACACTGAATGATATACAACTGACCAATATATACAATTTGACAAGCAATTAATACATGCTAATAAAATATGAAACCCTAAGTGAAAAAAGAGAGAGAAAAGTGACTTAGATGATTTGCGTTTGATCTTGAGATGATATGGCACATACTACGAAAACTAATGAAACCAACTGGAAGTAAATTGTGTCGTCAAATCTCAGAATAAAGGTTTGTGGATGTCATGAAATAGTGCAGGATAAAAGTGGGTACCTGAGGACTGGAATGCATGGGCGCTTGGGAGCTAGAGTCTAGCTACTAGTGCACCCGTGACTATGAAAATGGTCATAACCTCCGATATTTTGGGAGTGTCGTAGAGGAGCTGTCACTAATGAGTTACTATTAGTTTCTTGTATGTCACACCAATGATCTTTGAGTGTACATATAACCAGCAAAATAAATGTTTTCCTGCAAAAACCCACAATGCCACATCAAACCTACATAAATAAGGATGCATAATGTCGGGAGTCAAACTAACTCCCGACGATCACCTGACAGAGTGAACTTATGACCGAGCATTGCAATACATATCATAATTCATGTAGTTATTTGTGAGTGTGTGAAAGTAATCATGCCCTAAGATGCCCTTATGCAAGATTTACATATGATAGTGGGCTATATTGAATGCTACAAGTATGCAATTGTGTGAGATCAAATAAAATAGAACTTCCCCTTCCTATGTATTTGTATGTAGAAAAATGCATTTTATTTTCCCTTAAGATGAATGCTAGATGGATTCCTTTGAAATGCTCTTGTGCCTTTAGATGCAAGCTTAGGTGATAATAGGTAATGCTTATTGCTTGACCCTTCATTTGAGAGCTATAACTATTTATATATGTGATTCCCTTGTTTGAATTATGTAATTGACAAATTAAAAGTTGACCCAAAGTTATAAAAGATGTCCCAAAATTAAAAGAGACCCAAAAGAGCAAGAAGAAAGCAAATAAGCTTAAGAGATCCCATAAGGGATAGGAGCACCTGGGTGCTTCTATCCTAAATGGGTGTTAGTGTTTGAGGCCATACAAGATAAATCAGTCAAATATCGACAGGTTTGTAGGGTGTGTAAGGTCAATAAAAGTATAAGAAACAAAGCAAAAGGCCCAAAAGACGTTGTCAATCACTATTTTTCTTGCTTAGGAATCATGTATATATCAGTATGCTTTAGGACCTATAAATGTACCCAAGTGCATAGATTTTATGTCTGAATTTTGTCCCCATTTTATGTTGTTAAGTGAATAATTGATAGCATAAAGTAGATAGAAGATGCATACTATGTGATCCTGTAGAGAAGAGTGTAGCCGATAGCGTGCCAAGTGGACAAGTAAAGCATGAAGCGATCGTAATGTGAAGCGTGGAAACTAGGAAGGGGAGGTAGACCCTAGGGGTGAAGCGTATGCATAGTATTGTGCTGCTAGAGCTCATGTTTGTTGATGTGAGCTACTACTTGTTGCGTATGAGCATGAACTTGATGTACAAGGGTGTAAAAGATAGAAGATTGTGCTGATTTGCTTGGAGATACCGTTGAATTTGTTGTCGAATGGGTGAGGTTTTTGGGCGATCTCACACCAAGAATGATTTTTTGGGCGATCTCACGCCAAGAGAAAAGTGTTGGGGAGAGAGGTTTATTTTACTCTCCTTCCATGATGCTTCCCAAATAAGTGCCACTGCAAATGACACGTCATTGTATGTAACTATATGTAACTGTTTGCGTCTGGATGTAAACTGAATTTTGAAAATGGAGTCAAGTGACTACTACTATAGAACTATGTTGTGAACTACTAGAAACTGTGGTGAACTAAGAAATTGTTTATTTTACCCCCAGGACACAAGCACCTGAGTGGGACACAAACGCCCACTGCTATTATTTGATCTGGGCACTAGTGTCCACTCTGTGTTTGTGACCCAACTCTGATTTTGGGTCATTCTGTGACTGTCTATTGTTGCTAATTCTATATTCTTCTGCTTAGATTTGTAACTTTTTGTTGTTGTAAGGGTGATTTGCTTACCCGAATGATGCCCCCCCGTTTAGGGTGCATGTGATGAAAGTAGGAGAAGGTCGCCCAAATGAGAGGACTTGATACTGAGACGCATATCTGATATTGGATACCAGGAGGGGGTAGGGGATGTGCATAGTGGAAACCAATGCACATGGAAACAAGATGGACTAGGAACAAGTGTTAGTCTGACAATAGCTAGCATGTAATAAAAAATAGTGTAACAAGAAACTATGAAGACAAGATGGACCGTGAAAAGTGAGTTTCATACATGGGACATCACTCACAATTTCACAAGACAATCAAGTTCGAAATGCCCAAAAACATATAATGATCGAGCAAGACATAAGGCATAACCCACAAACAATAGCAAATAATTGTAAGCAATAGGTGACAACTAACCATGGTTGTATAGATCCTGCAAGGCAAATGCTACACATGAAGCACTTGTTAGCATGTTATAGAGATAAATATTATGTCCAAGCATGTATAGATCAACAAAAATGTAAAGTGATAATGATGAGAAGTAGTAAATAATGTAACAATAGAACCTGTGATGTGCAAAGTATGTGAGTGTAAAGGTAGATGCTCCCAGAAGCCTCGACAGGACTGGTAAAGAGAATTGTCGAGCATTGTGCATCGTGTGAAAATCTGTAAAAGTTTTGCATTCACTTCAAGATACCAAGTGAGCGTGCATGTGTGTATAGAAAAATATATTGACATACTGAGAATCTAAGTAGCGTGGAAAAAAAAGTGTAACGTGTAAGTAGAATAAGCTAACAAGAGTAAATGCAACCAAGATATGTAAATTTTGTGCAAGTTTGATAGGGTGTTGTAGTGTGCAAGATGTGAAGAGAGGAGGAGCCTCATTTCCCCCCAGTGGGTGCTATGATATGAGGTTCATTTAGAAATCTCCCTCAACAATCAAGAATGAACCATAGAATAAGAGTGCGTCATCGGGTAATGACGGTAAAATGTGTTTACTAAAGGTGATGTGAGAATGCTTGAAAAGAATTGTAATAAAACACATAACATATTACAAATAATCTTAGGAGTAAAGGATGTGAGATTCATTTAAGAATTGCCCCCTCAATAGTTGAGTATGAACCATATAACTATAGTGCGACATCGGGTAATGATAGTAGAATAAGTGTGCTGAGAATAGATGTTAGAAGAGTGTGATCATAAACACAGAGCATGAGATGTATCAAGTGAACTAGGAGTAGCAAATAGAGACATAAAATGGTGAGGGAGAGGGGGCTGGGGGATAGTGTGATGCCCCCCAAGTGTACACGTGATGGAAAGTTATCCAACAACGGAAAAGAGCAAGGTCTGCTAGGAATAATATTAGTGTTCATATTTATTATCAAGGTCCCCTTAATTGGAATCCAAGAAAGAGAGGTCGTGTGATAGTGGTCAGTGACTGGTGATGTAGGATAATACCTATGTATATATGAAGGAGACTGATGTGGTGAAGGGGGTGGAGAACATCGAGAGAAATGGGCTGCCTGAGCAGGGGACTTAGGCCAACAAGGTGGACTACTGGAATGGTGAGGATGACAAGGTCCTTATGGAGACCACATATGAATAGGAGAGGTAGGTGTAGGGATGGAGGTAGACTTGAGTCATGTAGGATGACTATATATATCGTGATGAAAAATATCTTCAAGAGTGGTTTAGGTGGTGTAGTGGTGTGGAATGGTGATAACTTGCTTGAGTGAGCTTAAGACAAAGATGTGGAAGACAACCTAAGTGATGCATAGCCAAGGAGGACCTAAGACCATGTCACAACCCTGTATTTCAGATGTAACAAGGAATGGAGTAAATATGGTAAGGGGGCCCAAAGTGATGGGAAGGATGACGCGACTGTAAGAATTAGGGACTAGAGAAGTGATTAGCGAGGTTAGGTAGTTTATATCTAGTAGAAGCATAATGAAGCATGCATTAGTAAGGGTTAAGGGATATACCAAAGTATTATTGATGGTATAGGTACTAATAGAAGCATTAATGTGTAGCGAATCAGAGGAAAATGTAGAATGTTGTTCATGATTTGAGATTGTGATGACTAGTGGTGGTATGTCAGCAACAACAATGAGGAAATCAAGAATACTTGATGAAGGAGGAGGTACATCATGATATGTATGGTTAGCAAATAAATCAGTACCTGGCTTGTCACGATTGGGTAAAGGGTGATTAAAGATTTTAAGATTTTAATTATCATTTACCAGTTTGGAAATAATTAGTGCTAGGAGTTCAATTGCATTATTATCAACACGATCTTGAATGATATGCCTAAGCTTAAAACAATGATCAATAGAGTGGCGATTGCATTAGTGGTAACCACAATGTGCATTTTCGTCATAGTTACGACCATGTGGGTGAGAGGGATCTAGGTTGAGTGGTGGAGGGAGAGTATTGAGATTGATTTCAGTGAGTTGTGGTAATAGGAAACGAGGTGTGCAAGGCAACTTAGTAAAGGTTCTCCTAGTGGATTGCCATTAAAGTGTGCTAGGCAATGAAACAACATTGATAGCGGGTTGAGCGTCGGTAGGCTTAGGAGATGGCTTGAATGCATATTTGGATTGGAATTTTCTAGAAGAGGAAGTGGACAAAGTGTCATAATACTTGAGTTTGCCCATAGTTAGAAATTTAGTTTCACGCGATTTAAGTTTATGGCATAACTGATCGAAATAAGGAGAGGTTTCAAAGATAAAACTCTGTTAGAGAGGAGGTAAAAGACTTTGAATGAATAAGTCTTGTAATTTGGAATCAACAAGGACATTAGTCATTTTAACAAGGTTATTCGTATAGTGCAAGACATAGTCCGCAAGGTGTTCATAAGATTCTTGTTTGATCTTAGTTAATTGAGTATCAAATATTTTGGTGTCGATATTCATAGAAAAATGAGTGAGAAACGCATTAGCTAGAGCTATAAAAGAAGTTACTGAATGGACAGGTAGATCATAAAACCAACGCATAACATAGTCTGTTACATTGTGAGGAAATAATTTGGCCAACAATGTATGGTCATTGACATAGTCTAGATATGCAACATGGAAGGATTGAAGGTGCTCCTAAGGGCCACCATGGCCATTGAAGGTGGGAGGCTTAGGTGCAATGAAGTTGGAAGGTAGCAGATAAGCGGAAATGGTGGGTGTAAAATGGATATGAAGGAGGAGAGAGGAATCTAGAGATGGAGAGGAATGTGAAGTAGCCTGTTGTAATTGAAGAATATGGGATTGCGAATCACGGTATAAAGAAGCTAGGTCATGGGTCCTTGAAAAGGATACATGTTGTGCGTGGGAAGTATTGGGAGGAGGGAGGGGAGTGGTAGTTGAAGCTATAGAAATATGAATAGTGGAGGGTGGTGTGGAGGCCATGACGATCAAGGAGGAACCTATAAAACAGTGAGAGGCAACATCTCAAGCATGTTTTGTAGCTAGGATAACATTTAGGACATGTGGAATATGTGTAGGGTGGTCGCGTAAGGTAGAACAAAAGTTAGTGAGCTTGTCAAGTTGCTCTTAATCAACATTTGTGTCTTCATCGCATAAGTTTTCACTATCGAAAGCTTTAATGTTTTCAAAGGGAACATGGGTTGAGTTGATCAAAGGATTATCAAAGGTAGCCTTTGGTTTATAAATCCTATGGGCAGCTGGAGGAAGCTTAACTTGAGCAAGAGGACCAAAACGACCATTATGGGTGATGGGCATAAAGAGAAGGCCATGAAGGAAATTAGGGTTGTAGCATATGGGTTCACCAAATGATTTGATCTAAATATGAAATTAAATTAAATTTTAGAGTAATTACTATGATGAATGATGTATAATAATAATATACAGTAAATGGATAAGCAACAACCATGCAATAATATCAAATCCTAAGCAAGAGAGAGAGAGGAGGAGGTGACTTGGCTGATTTTGTGCAACCTTGAGATGATCTGGACATGTGAATAGTTGAGAGTGACTGGAAGCAATGTTGTCAAGGCTCACTAGAGGTTCTGGAACTCAAATATGTGCAAGACAGAAGCACCTACAGAAGGATAGGAGTGCCCAAGTGCTAGTGACTGATCTAGGTGCTAGTGTCCAATCAGATGCTCAGGTTCTGATCTTTTTTGTGCAGGAGGAGCTTCATTATTGATTTCCTTTTGTCGCTCTAGTTTCACTACAATGTCATTGGTCGTGCATGTAACATGCAAAATAGATAGCTAGCTACAGATACCCACAAACCAAATAAAACCTAATAAATAAGATGCAGAACAGGGAGTCAGATTGACCCCGGTTGTCACTCAAAGAGTGATCTTACAACCGAGCGTTGCGCTACATCTCAGAATCCATGTAGCTATGTTTAAATGTGTAGTTAATGTTACCCTAGGTTTCCCTTGTGTGAGTTGAACTATGATAGCGAGCTAAATCTAGAATGCTCCAAGTATGCAAATGTGTGAGATGGAATAAAATGAACTTCCCCTCCTATGTTGTGTATGCAGAGTGATGCAACTCTTGTCCCTTGTGTGGATGTGCTAGATAGATGCCTTTGAGATGCTCTTGTGCCTTTTGATGCAAGCTTAAGTGATAATAGGTAATGCTTAGCGATTGTCCCTTCATTTGGGAGTTATAATTGTAGACACCTATAATTACGCCTAAGTAATTTAAATACTTAAATTGCACTAATTATCTCCTTTCCCGCAAATTGACGACATATTGTCAATAGCGCTCATCTTCTCTTCCATTTTCGTTAATTGATTACATTAAGCTAATTAATTAAGTCACCTATCCAACACATACCCTAATTAACGACCTTTCGTTAATTGACACCTTCTATCTAGTCTAATTAATTATTATTAATTAATTAGCCTCCCTTCTCATTAAATCAATAAATCTCTATTTAATTGGTTTAATTCCCTCCTAATGGTCTAAATCATACTAAAATCCCTCTAAAAGCCTATAAAAGCTTGCACATGTATTAATTAAACATCTTGATTAATTAATACACCCCCTTTATCCACATGAGCCACTTGAGGACAAACTAAACCCTCCTAAAGCTAACTCAACCCCATCTAAACCCCCCTTATCCATAACTAACTCTACATCTCCATTTATCCCACATTCATGAGGATGTGTTGAATCCTTTATCCTTTGGGCTATATAAAGAACCCTCCTCCTACCTTTATACCTACACCTAAATCTCTCAAGAGACAAAAGTAAGCACATAGTTTCATACTAATAGCCTTTTGTCATTCTTGAGCCCTCCATCCTCCATTCTTGAAGAGCTAAGCCTCACACCCAAGCATCCATTGAAGGATCAAAGCAAGCAATATAATTTGATTGCCATTTGGACTATTTAGGTCCATTTTAAATGTTTAAATTAGGAAATTAAGGGGAATAGAGTTCATGAATTTACATTGTGTTTTGATTATATTCAAAGTTATTAATGTTAAGGGTAGGACTTGCTCATTTCTTCATCATGATGGTGTAATTTCTCATTTTTAGCTAGGTTAGGAAGCTATTTTTAGGTGGTAGTTTCCTTGCTCTAAATTTGGTTAAATTTGTAGAAACACTTGCACACATTTGGCACGTCCGGTGGGACCCTTAGTCCCATGGCATTTTAGTTTAAAGTTTCATTGTTTTGGCTAACTTTTTGATATGCACATGTAGTAATTAATGTCCATTTTTTGGATTTTTTTGCTCATTTGATATGTGTAACTTCATGTTCATAGCCTTAATTTTAATGGGTTATTGCCATTCTTAAGCTAACTTGTCAAAATTTTGAGATATTGTGAAGTTTCTTGTGTTTTTGCCATACTTTGGTTGCAGGTCTGGTGCAGGCACAATTTTAGGGGCACAGGCATGATTTCGTGGTGCAGGCATAGTTTTTAGGGCACACGCAACTCTCTGGTGGCGCAGGCACACCGTTAAGAGCTTTCACTTTGTCTGTTGACCCCTGGCACATGCGCGCTAACCCTGGCGCACATACCCTAACCAGCGTGCAGGTAAACTAACCCGGGCATAGACGTCATTTCGTACTGTACCTTCACTACATTCTAAAACCTGTCAGATCGGCACACACGCCCTAACCAGGGCGCACATGTGGTTTTAGTGGCGCAGGCACATTTTTCTGGTAATGCAGTTATTCTGTCTATTTTTCTCAGAGTAGCGCATATGCTATTTTTGTGACGCACACACCTCTCTAGTGGCGTAGGTGCTTGATAAATCTAAAAATTCCATAGAGTGGCACAGGCACTGTTTTCGTGGCGCACACATCTCTTGGGTGGCGCAGGCACTGTTTTCATGACACACACATCTCTCAGGTGGCGTAGGTACACTGTGAGCCGAAAACAACCTTTGGTGGCGCATACACCCTAACCCACACGTAGGCGCTGAAAAAGGGGCACATGCGTCCTTTTGCATTTTTTGAAATTAAAGTGTTGATGTGCTAACAGTCTTGCAGGTTTATCTAATCATATATTTGTCTTTGCAGGCTATTTTTTTTCATGTTTGTATTTGATTAGGTAATATTTTGCATTGTTTACTTATAGGATTAAGATCACGTATGCTCTTCCCTCGCATCCCTTGGGGTGATCTTGGGAATCAGAAATGATTCTTAAGTCCTTTTGATGCTTTGAGATTGTTAAGAGTATTTGATTTGGAATTGGTTAATTTGGCATAGTTGAATTAAAGTCTTTTTCCATTTGATATCTTTTTAAATTTTGGAAGACAATCACGTATGCTCTTCTCTTGCATCCTTGGATGATCTGGAGAATTAAAAATGATGCCTTCTCTTTTGATGGAAAACTACTAAACATCGTCATACAGGACCAAAACGCTTGTCAAAGAATGGAGGAATCGAAACAAAAGTCAGAAAACTACTAATACAGTTGTTATATAGGTTGCCAAATGGTGTTCAAGAAAACCACATCTAATTAAAAAAGATAAAAAGAACAACATATTCAAAACACTGTATTGCAGGTTTCAGAAAAGGGTACGTCCCTCTCCGCTCAACTGGAACATAACCCCTTTGGCATAATGCCTTAAGCTACAACAATGGGGGTGGTTCCAGGAACCCCAAAGTAGTCCACACAAGAGGGAACCTTGTGGACGAAATGGGAAGTGCTCCGCACTACCTATCTGACTAGTAAATCATTTGTGAGATAGAGCTACAAGTTATCCCTACGCAACCCTTTTAAGTACACATTTGGACACATTTATTGCCCACTGTGCTTGAAGGGGGCAAAGTCAAGATACTCCCAAACTAGTCATTGTGACTTTTTGGGTAAATCATCCCGCTCGTGGATAATCTTTGTAGCACCTAGGATGAGAGAACCACCTAGGAAGATATACTTTGGCCAGGAGCCCACTTTGACCATTCTAAAACAATGTTGAGTTGTGAACCATATTTTCATTGAGAAACGTGTGACGCGTTACTTTTGCCTAGTTTTTACTTGCCTTAGGGCAAGGTGAAACTCTGTCGAAGTGAGGCCAGCATTTTTCATCCTTTTTTTTAATTTACTTCCTTCACATTCTTTTGACACTTTGTTGATCAGAAGAGGGTGACTACCTTTGTGTTACCAATCAACTTCTTCTGTCACTTTTATATTTGTTTATGCCCATAAATGTTTGCGGCTAGGTAAGTTAAACGTCTAAAGTGTGCGGAGGTGTATTCACGTCATTGGTAGCCATTGTGATCTTGATACCCATGTCAAGATCGTCATTGTAGTTAGGCATGGTTCATCACCGTGGACTTCCTTAGAAGAGTTAGCTTGTTTGTATCGTATCACTACAATTTCGATATTTACGTCTTGTTTCTTGTAAACTTGACATAAATATCTATATTGTAAGGTTACACTGCACACATTTTTAACTATTCCTAGCTATACTTTGATCTTTTTAGTTTGGTTCTATTATTACCTCGATTTCAAAGAGTGCTAGGTGTTACCATTTGTGCATGTTATATCAATAACACCTTGATATAAATACTTCACTTTCTCGCAAAGTGGGTTAGCATATCTTGGTACTATTGTTGTGTCATTCATAAATTATAATTGGCACTTTTTGAGATATAGGTCTTAATTGAGTTTGAGCTCGCTCATCGTATATCTTGATTGGGAGGTCGCATTGACTTCTTGTATTTACTTATGTTTTGTTCATCTCCTTGAACTTGGCATAAGTGAAAACATCTTGTTAATCATCTTGCGACACGAAACTACTCTTTGAAACGTAGTCTAGGAGGTACTTCATTTAAACAGGGTATCACTAGTGATTTATCACCCTATCACATTGGTATTCTCACATTGTTGATTTATTCATACTCTTAACAAATATGTTTTGTATTTCACTTAGGGGTGATCACTAAGCTTTGAACACATTTACAACTTACCCTAGTGAAACTATCACAAAAACATGGCTCCTAAAACATGTCTAGGGTTAAAGAAACAGACATATGAGGAACAACAAGCGCAAGCTTGGGAAACCTCTAACAGACAAGGGTCAAACCCCTTCATTGGACATGACCTAGGACCACTATTTTCTGTAGAAAAGGAAATAGAAGAGATGGTCAATCATAGTGGAAATGAATTAGAATCACCACATGCAGACTTTGATTTTGACCCCACTCTACTAGATGAGTTTCTTCTCGGAAACAAAGATAGAGTGTTGGCACGGGTCATGGAATTAGGGGCCAAATTTTCCACCGAGAATGAAAGAATACTACCTGCAAATGACGCTACTAAGGAAGAACGTCCCCTTATCAATATGGAAGATATCCTAACAGGTGTACATGCTTCCAATTCTTATGCAGTGACTGATAAAGTGGTAGGGCATAGAATACCCTTTATCAAAGTGCCACGAAGAAACAAGATAGAACATGAGACAGGTGAAGAACCTCCACAATACGAAGAGGAGGAACCTTTAGAAGAAGAAGTCACAAAGCAAGCCACAATCCAACAACAAATCAGTAACCTAAGCCGACAACTAGCTTTGCTTACTTCCCATGTACATAAAGATGCAAACAAGAACGTTCAAAAGTTGAGGCCTAAGGTTAAAATCAATGAACTCCATCGAGAAAACCAAGGAGAAGAAGACACAGGGTACCATCATGTTTACATCCCTGCTTCTCCCACTAAAGAACAATTGATCACATAAGAAGTGCAGTCCATGAAAGCGACGCTCACGAGCTTACAAGAGAGCAATATAGGGAGCATCAGGAAATATCAATACGAAGAATTATGCCCCTATCCTTTTGACAAGACAATGACCCTTCAACCCTTTCCAAAGAAATTTGATATGCCAAAGTTCGACAAATATAAATGGAAAGGAGACCCAAGGGATCATGTTAAAGATTTCTACATGGCATGTCAAGAGGTGTCTTATAGTGACAATTACCTCATCAGACTTTTTCCCAAGAGTCTCGGAGGTCAAGCATTGGAGTGGTTTACACGCTTACCACGAGGATCAATTTTCACCTAGCCAGAATTGGTAGAAAGATTCGTGCGTCAATTCTCATATAACATAGAGAGTGATGTCACCATGGTAGACTTATGTGGGTGCCAAGCAACGCCCAAATGAGACCTTCGCCAACTTCCTCCAATGGTGGAGAGGGATAGCTAGTCGCTTCCCTTGTGCTTTCCCTGAAAAGCAGCTGGTTAGTATTTTCATTCCCAATCTTAACCTAGATATAGCTTTCCACCTCCAAATGCATTGTGTTCGTACTTTTGAGGAGGTTATCAAGAAAGGGATTCAGATAGAAAAGGCTCTCATTGCCAAAGGTGCCCTCAAAACCCAATCTAAAGACAACCAAAGTGTCAAACCCACGGAAAATCTGAAAATCTTTAACAAAAACAAAAATGTGGTGGGAGATGGAATCACTGATTCCAAACGTGTTCAAATGGTCAAAACTAGTCAACCTTTTAAACTAACCAAGGGCCCAATTCAACCACCACCAAAGCGAAGAACATTCACCTCTCTCAATGAACCTTTGTAAGTCATACTAAAACAATTGGATGCAGCCCACATGATGACCTATCCTACAACGCAACCGTTTGATGACAACGCTCCGAAACCTTCATGGTACAAGGAGCATGAATATTACGAAATACATCATGTTAAAGGACATAAGACAAACAAATGTCTGTGGCTTTGCCATTATATTCAGGACCTCATTGACAACAGGGAGATAGAGGTGGATAACCCTGGCAAAACACAAACACCTAACGAGAAAATGGGGATTTATAAAGAACCATTCCCCAAGCATGATAAGTCAGAAAAGTCAAAGTCGGATCGGCGAGAGTCATCCCAAACTTATAAAGCCGTGAATTACTTGTACACTAAATGAGATAACAATCATTATGATTCACTTATCGGATGTATTCGCTCTCCTGCTAACCGTGTCAATACCATCCAGATCAAGGGAAAGGATTGCGCTATGGTAACAAGGCGTGCCCACCTTGTGATTCTGGAACCTTTTCCATTAATCCCACACATCAGTAAATATAACCTTTTAGAACAACTTGAAAAGACGTCTGCTAAGATTTTGATCTTAGATCTTCTCAAGATATCCAATGTGCATAAGGACATTCTGTACCAAACTCTTCAGGGGTCGGGAGTGCCTTTAGAAGTCAATCTTGCACACCTCAAGCCGCGGTGGTAAACATCGCACCGAGTGAACATCTCACTTTCAACCATAGGGAGATCCTTACTGAGAATCCTAGACATAATCTTCCCTTATACATTGAGGTAGTTATCACCCATAGGAAAATCAAATGGGTGCTTGTGGATAATGGATATGGATTGAACATCTACACGCTTAAGTTGGTCAAACAATTGGGACATACAGAGAAAGATCTTGAGTCCCATATCATCACTATCACCACATACGACAACACGGAAAGGGAATCAACAAGTACCATCACGCTGCCTATGGAGGTAGGTCCCACTTGTCATTAGACAAAGTTTCATGTCCTAGACTTGGAACTTCCATATAACATGCTTCTAGGCTGACCATGGATTCATGCCATGCAGGTCGTGTCATCAACATTTCATCAATGCATTAAGTTGAAGCATAAGGGACATAAAGTTACAATACCAAGAGATTCAGAGCCCTTTGCTCATTATAGAGATCTCAATAGCTTTGCACGAAATTGTACATACACATGTCCCTCCGTAGATATAGCTGTCCCTCTTTAGCCTAAGGCCATGGAATCCCGGATGGATTCAGATTCTCTTAGTTCTTGCACTCATGGGGAGTCTACTTCAACATCTCCATTTGATTCATAGGAGATGAAAGTCTTGGAATATGGCTGCGGGGAGTATAATGTACAACAAGCACTCTTGGTTTCCGACCTCTGACTATCGCCCAAGACTAGAGGTTGACCCAACTACCGCTTCAAAATACCTAGAGAGGAACACACTATTGGGTCGTTCCTACCTGGAGGCTTGTTGGCTGAGGAGAAATTACTTGATCCACCTACGACTTGGGTCCCTGAGGATACTCAGCCATCCTGTTATCAAACCCAGAATATGAAAAATATAGTAAAATGATGTACTCCATGGGCTACAAAGGCCTAGGATGTGGGAGGAACGAACAAGGACAAAGAGAACCAGTCCCTCTTCCACATTTCAAAACAGAAAGATACGACATTGGGATTCAGCCTTATGGAGCACACCCCAACGATCAAGACGCAACTTGTTCAGAGCGTGAGGATAGTTCTGACTATCTAGAAAGTGATACGGATTCCCATTGTAGCCAATATGAGGATCTGGCCTCCACAAACCTTTTCATGAACAACACTATCCTAACCTTAACCCGTAAGGAACCAACCCTTGACCTTGTATACCCTTCCCTTGTTGAATGGGACCAACAACATCACGTGCCACTAGATTTATTCAAGAACGACGAGGCTATTGTAGAATTCATGGGCATAAGGGATACAATTCCCATTGGAGATCACAAGAAGGGTTTCTTTATTGACTTAGACACCTGCGCCTACTTTGGCGAGGAGGTTGAACTTCATGGTTAACAAAATTTAAAGAAAAGCGAGGGTAAAAGTTCTAAAGAAAAGCCTCGGCAAAAATCAAAGTCCAAGTCACACAGTGAAAACCTCTTTGAGGCACTAGCTGACAAACAAATAAGAAAATCAAAGGACAAACAAAGTGACCACGCCAAGGATGGAAATCTTGTGGAGACATCCTTGGATGAAGATCTCAACTTTCCTCCTGATCTTACGCGTATGAAGGACTTATCAAATTTGCTAGTCAAATAAACCATTGATGTTAATATTGGTACAGAAGAAGATCCCAAGATAGTAAAATTGGGGGCATCACTCTCAGCTAGAGAATAAAAGATGTTAACTATGTTGCTGCGAGAGTTTATTGATGTGTTCGCATGGTCTTACAAAGACATGCCCGACTTAGATCCGAATTTGGTCATGCACAGCCTAGTCATGCACGCAGATGCCAAGCCTATCAAACAGAAACTCTAAAAGATACACCCAAGAGTGGTCCTGTTTGTTAAAGAAGAGTTGGAAAGATTGCTTGTAGCGGGATTCATTAGACTAATTGATTACTCTGAATGGATATCGAACATTGTTCCTGTCCAAAAGAAACCTATCGGTATCTGAATTTACACGGATTTTAGGGACATCAATAAAGCTTGCCCTAAATATGATTTTTTGTTGCCCAACATTGATATGATTGTTGACTCAACAACAGGGTACAAAATGCTATCACTCATGGATGGATTTTTGGGTTATAATCAAATTAAGATCGCTGTAGAAAACCAACACAAAACCACTTTTACAAATCCTTGGGGCACCTTCTGCTATCAGGTGTTGCCATTTTTCCTTAAGAATATAGGAGCAACCTATCAACGGGCCATGACAGTAATTTTTCATGATATGATTCATGATATCATAGAGGACTATGTAGATGATATCCTAGGAAAGTCAAAAACAAGAGAGGATCATCCTATTATTTTGCGGCGTATCTTTGAACGCCTGTGTGAATACAAAGTCAGGTTGAATCCAAAGAACTGTGTCTTTGGTGTGTTATCAGGGAAACTATTGGGCTTCATTGTGTCAAGACGAGGTATTGAGGTAGACCTTGCCAAAGTTTCTGTTATCACTAAAATGCCTCCACCTGAGAATATCAAGCAACTATGCAGCTTACAGGGGAAAATTCAAGCCATTCACTGCTTTATCTCCCAGCTTGTAGATAAATGTCACTCATTCACCCATTTTCTTAAAAAGGACGTCACTTTCATCTGGGGACCTGAGCAACAACAAGCCTTTGCTTTGAATAAACAGTACCTAGCTAATCCACCTGTCCTTATGCCTCCCACTCCAGGGGATCCGCTCTTGCTCTATATTTTCGCTACGTAATTTGCTATTGGTGCGCTGCTCACCCAATACAACCTTGGCCATAAGGAGAAAGTGGTGTACTATTTGAGTCGCACCCTCATCGCCTATGAGCTTAATTATCCTCAGATTGAAAAGGCTTGCTTGGCCATTGTTTTTAATTTTCAAAAACTTAGCCATTACCTACTAAATACTAAGACCAGGCTCATATCCAAGGTTGACCAACTTAAGTATTTATCATCCAAACCTGCCCTCACAGGTAGAATGGCTAATTGGATCATTCTACTCAGTGAGTTTGACATAGAATTTGTCCTTGCAGACTTGCTAGTGGAAGCACCTTTGTAAAGCATGGAACCTTTGAATCTGGATATGTCAGATGCTTCCTTGCTCTACATTGAAGAATCTGTCATGTGACAGATACATTTTAATGGATCATTTACATTTCATGGTTTAGGTGCAAGAGTGGTTCTTATTACTCCTTCGGATGATTTTATACCGCAGGCTTTTCGCCTGGGCTTCCCTTGCACGAACAACATTGCAGAATATGAAGCGCTTATTGCAGGAATGAAGCTAGCCATCAAGTGGAATGTTCATCACGTCAAGGTTGTGGGTGATTCACAATTAATTGTCAAACAGGTTAATGATGAATATAAGGTTAAGGATGACAAGCTCATACCTTAGAAAAAGTTAGTGGAAACTCTAAAGGAGTATTTTGTGTGCATTACCTTTGAGAAAATCCCAAGAGCACAAAACAAATCACCAATGCCATGGCAACGGTAGGGTCTATGCTTCATATTCTGCAGGGAATAATGATATGCCATTCTTCGTTGAAAATCTATGTCAGCATGTGTACGACATGCCTGAATATTTTCTGGCTTGTGAGGTTGTTATTCCCCATTCCCCGTGGTATGAACCCATCTTCACCTATCTTACGGACAACACATTCCCTCTCGATATCTCCCGTTCTGAAAAGCAAATCCTGATTCGCCATGTTGTCGCCAAATCACTGCACCCTTCGAATGGCCAGGATGTGAATAGGATGTTCGGTGTGATTGTGACACATGGGATCACCTCTCAAGCTATGTGACTTGGGCTTGAAGTGAACCTCCAGAGAAGGCCGGCTTCCTCTTCCTAAACTAAGTGTTGTACTACTCCTAGTGTAACAAAAATGATTATCTAGTCCTATGCTAACATTTTCATGAGGTTTTAGGGAAAGAGATTTATAGAAATGAAACTATACTAGGGATGGTGATGCACCAAATAAAGGGTGTTTCCAAACTCAGGAAGGGTTACTTTGAAGAGGGTGTGTGCACCATAGGTCAACTTCACCTACTGCAACTTAGAGAGAGTACATGATACCACAAACTATGAGACATGCGTTCCCTTTGTTAAACTTTATCAGACCGAGAAATATACTAGTTTCCCAGTGAAGAAGGATGAACTCAAGAAGGTTGAACAGACACCACAACTCAACTGCATGCAATACTCCACCACTCAATAAGCATAGAACTCCAAGAACCTGCAATAGAAACTTAAACTTGCACAGTGTGCCTGCAAGTATGAGAAAGGCACAGAGAAGCACAAAAGGATGAAAGGACCAAGATTAGTCACAAAACACACACTTTTATTGCTTCAATAACATGCACAATGCATAATCCATTTAGAAAAGGCAATATTTTCCATTACGGTCTTGAAGAGGAAGCTTAAAAGTTTTCTCAACACATAAGAACAACTTGCAGAAGAGAGAGGACTCTTGAAAAGCATACACTCGCCTGAGATATCTAACTATCTAACTTGTCTGAACCGTTGGAACCCTTTGAAATGAGCTTCCAACTTACATTTATAGAAGAATATGTGAGAAAGAAGAGGAAAGGTCATAATTACATTCCTAGATTGAAGGCCCATGATGTATTTATTACAGTTAGTTGAACCACCTGAGAAGGTTCCATCATGGGTCATTAATTGCCTGATGACCTAGTCTTCTCAATTAATTAAAAGAATATTTAAATAAAATATTTAAATAATAATAATAAATATTATTATTAAAAATATTTAAATAAAACTATTAAATTAATTAACATAATGTCGGGACCCCCTATTGACCCATTTGACTTGAAGAGGATGGGGGTCCATGTGAATATGTCAAAAAATATCCCAACTCAGTGGTTGGATTGCCAAGCCAACTCACCGAGTTGGGCATGAGCTCCATCGTCCTTCTATTCACCGCTGCACCGAGCTGAGAACCGAGTTCCATCTACATCAAGAATATAGACAATTCCTCCACTCATACCAGCTTCAAAATTTCTTCCCGTCTTGCCCAAAATGACCACAGTTCCACCAGTCATGTACTCACATCCGTGATCTCCCACTCCTCCCACAATTGCTTTCGCACGAGAATTCCTCACACAGAACCTTTCTATCGCGATTCCACTGAAATATTCTTCTCCACCAGTTGCTCTATACAATGCAACATTCCCAATGACAATATTCTCTTTAGGATCAAATTGACTTGCTCTTGGAGGGTAAACTATAATCTTGCCTCCTGACAGACCTTTACGGACATAATCATTGCTATCCCCTTCTAGCTCCAGGGTTATTCCTGCACAGAGAAATGCCCCAAGACTCTGACCTACACTTCCTAATAGTCTAACATGAATGGTGTCTACAGGCAGACCGGCCATATTATATCTTTTGGTGACTTCATGGCTAAGCATTGTACCAACAACCCTATTAACAGTTCTAATTGGCATCTCCGTGTAAACTGGAAGCTTTTTCTCTAAGACTGGCTTTGAAAGCCTGATTAAATCTTGGTCCAAGTCCATGTCCAATTCATGATCTTGTTTCTGAATGCAATGTTGAGCTGCTTCTGGACAAATCTCTGTTGCAGGCCACAGTAGCAAAGAGAGATCGATATTTTCAAGCTTCTCACTATTGTTAATGACTTCTTTATCCATCTCCAACATTTCTGCATGACCCACCATATCTTCCATAGTCTTGAAATTAATAAATGGTCTACATGACCCTTTACTACACCATTAGCAATCACTCCAACACTAGCTTCAGAGACCAACTTTACACTGATCCGAGCTCTTTGATTGGAATTCTTAAGGTCATATATAAGCTATATAAGATTTTCAATGGAATAAATATCATGATGTGGAGGGGGACTAATAAGTCCTACACCAGCAGTAGAATTTCTTGTGACACTAATGTCACCAATGACTTGTCAACACCAATCCGGCACTATGATAATTCTTCACCAGGAACTCCTCATGCTATGATTATTTACTAATGCACAGCCTTTAGTTTGGTGGATGTAATCTGGAAACAAAACAACAACATAACACAAGAATACCATCGACTATGATAAGACGGAATGATGACAAATCTGAAATATCAAAGTAAATTATAATATTAACATGAAATTGTTACAGTCTCACCCATGAGGTACTTCAAGTGTTATTGACTTCACTTGCCTTTCACCAAGACTATGGGAGAAACTTTACAATTACACCTCTTAATGGCTTCTTCAACACACCTTTAAACTGATGGCTTCCTTCGCACACTTCCTACAATATTTCTCACTACTTCCTTCTATGCTAAATGAGGGGGGTGGCCTCTCTATTTATAGAACTTCCAGGCTTATCCATCTTATCTCTAAGATAGGATAAGAAATCCACTCTGACGAATCATATTCCATACCTTAACTCTTATCTGTACATGTAAGCTTATCTTTTAAGATAAGATAAACCCTATCATTTTACATGGGTTCCACATTTTTAGACTTTTTACAAATAAAATACACAAAATATTTATGACCTCACTCCTTGTCCTTATTACCAATATAATATTTCTAATTCCTAATCATGTAGACCCTACTTCTCTAATTACCCAAACTTTGACATTTTAACATTACCGGACCACTTACGACAAATATTTACTTTTTACCACAACATTCCTATTGTACTTTTGACTATTATCGTACTATACATTATTGGTGGCATCGTACTGGTAGCGGCCGTTATCTTCTATTAGACGCTACTACTAATTATACGTAACAACATCCTATTCCTAATACATACATTAATGAAATAGAAATTACGGAGGAAAATTTAGTGTCGACATCTTCCCCCTTCCTAGCTTCTACTCCGTCCTCGGAGTAGACTAATCTGGTGCTTGGAAAATCTTCAACTTGTCGTGGTTGACCCATTTCGTAATGAGAGTGCCATCCAATTTCTCCAGTCGGTACGTACCATTTTCATGCACAATTGCTATTTTGTAGGGGCCCATCCATTTTGGAAGAAATTTTCTTTGTCTTCTTTTTTGTATCTGGAATCATATACTAGAACCAAGTCATTCACATGAAATGGAGACCACCGGATCTTTTGATCAAAGTATTCCTTCTGCTTCATTTCTTCTTATGGCTTGTATCCTTAGCTATTTCCCTCATTTCCTCCAGCAATGAAGATGTACCAACCTTTCTTTTACTGAATCACTTTCATCCATCCTTTCATTTTCATAACTCTCATAGTGGGAATATCAAACTCAATAGGAAGAACTGGATCAATGCCATAGGCCAACTGAAATGGAGAGTATCCTGTTGCTGACTTTGATGTTGCCCTATATGCCCATAATGCTGCATGGAATCCTTTTATCCCATTTATGTACCTGCAAGGCTGCATCTTTTTGCTAGAATTTGACACAACACAAAATTTGTTCGTTCCACCTGTCCATTTGTGCTTGGCTTGTATTTGTTTCCTTCCTGTGTTTTAATAGAAAACTTATTGACTAGGGCTTCTACCACCTCATTAAGGCTTCCTTGATCTGTTACAATTTCTAATGGGCAACCAAATCTGGTGACAATGCGTTCATACATGAACCTTGCCACTTCATCCATGGAAGCTGTTTTCAATGGCCTAGCTTCAACCCACTTGGTTAAATAATCTATGGCAACTACAATATACTTATTTTGGCGTGAGGTAGTTGGAAGTGGACCTACAATGTCTTTTCCCCAATTTTCAAAGGGACCAATTGGAAGAATAGGGCATAATGGAGCTGATGAAGTCTTACGGTTACCATGTGTTTGATAAATATCACATGTCTTACAATAATTATAACAATCTTTAAAAAGAGTGGGCCAGTGATAACCTGCATCCAAGATCCTTCTTGTTGTAAGTTGTCCAGAGAAGTGCCCTCCACATGTACCATTGTGGAATTCTTCTAGCAGTTCCTTCCCTTGATCACGTCCAACTGCCCTCTTGTACTGTCCATCAGATCCTATTCGAAATAATACTCCATGCAGAATAGAATATGGATGACTGGCTTGAGTAATCTTTCTCTTAGTCTTTGCATTGGCACCATCAGGAAACTTGAATTCATTCAGATAATCTATGTATTCACTATGGATTGTGTCAAGGGATAACAATGCTGCATCGGGGAAATCATCATCATCACAAGATGATCATAAACCATCATAGGCTCGAGAGAGTGCATTTGCATTGACATGCTTCTTTCCTGGCCTATCTATAATATCAAATTCAAATTCTTGTAGCAAAATTATCTATCTTGCTATCCTCCATGATGGGTTAGGCTTATTTACAATATATTTTAGAGCCTGATGATCTGTTACAACTAGAAATTTTTGCCCTAGCAAGTAATTTCTAAACTTCTTTACAGTAAAAATGATAGCCAGAGCCTCTTTTTCAGTTACAATATAATTTACCTCAGCACTGCTCATTTGTCTGCTCCCAAAGTAAATTGGATGTTCATTCCCATTTTCATCCTTTTGGCTCAAAGTACTTCCTAGTGCTACATCTGAGGCATCAGTGTACACAATGAATGGCTTGCTCCAATCTGGATTCTTCAAAATAGGTGAAGACACCAGGGCTTTCTTCAGTTGTCCAAAAGCTTCATGCGCCTTATTTCTTGGTTCATAAGTAACATCCTTCTTCAAGAACTGGGTTAGTGGCTGTGCAATCTTTGAGAAATTCTTGATGAACCTTCTATAGTAACCCACATGGCCTAAAAATGATCTCAACTTACTTCTATTAATAGGAAATGGTAAATCTTTGATTTTTAAAATTTTATCAGGATCAGTACCAATACCATATCTGGATACAACATGCCCTAACAAAACACCTTTAGAACATCCAAAGACACACTTTGTAGGGTTTAGTGAGGCTTGTGCTTCATCTAACCTTTGAAATGTTGTCTCCATCTGGTGCAGGTGGTCCAACTTGCTCCCATAGATGTAAAAATCATCCAGAAATACTCTGATGAAGGTCCCAATGTAGGGTTCGAACACCCTATTCATCAAACGCTGGAATGTTGTTGGAGCATTACACAACCCAAAAGGCATAACTCTATAAGCAAACATTCCCCAAGGAGTGGTGAACGTGGTCTTCAGCTGATCTTTCTCTGCTATACGAACTTGGTTGTAGCCGCTATATCCATCAGCAAAACTATAGCACTCTTCGCCAACTACTTCATCCAAGATCTGATATGAAAATGGAAGAGGGTAATGATCCTTCTTTGTTGCCTTATTGAGCTTCCTGTAATCAACACAAATGCGTAGCTTCCCATTCTTTTTTATTGAGATCACAATGGGAGAAACCCATTCTGAATTATCCACAGCAAATATGAATTCTGCATCAAGCAACTTATCTATTTCTTCTTTTACAGTCTTGGAGAAATTAGGATTCATTTTATATGGCATTTGCTTTATGGGCTTAGCACCATCTACCAGCTCAATATAATGTTCTACCCAACTTACTTGATGGAGTTCCTTGTAATCAAAAGTGAATATGTGTATGTACCTTCGAAAGAGCTGGAGGTAGGATTCCTTCTCACTCTCCATCACAGCATCACCAATCTTTATTTGTTGGAGACGATCATCAACTTCTTCTTCAGATAATTTTTATGGGGTCATGAGTTGGTGTGACTGGAAGGATATCCATGACTGAAACATCAACCCTCATTTTTCTTCATCTTCAGTGTCCACTTCACTGGTACTAGAGTAATCAGAGGATGTCCAATCATCAGTTTCATCACTTGAATCCACAGGTTCTGCCTTATGATGTCGAGGGATCACGTTTATCTTCACCCCTCTCTCTACCATGTCCAAGTGTCATGAAACCTTCATTCCAGTAGTTTCTTGCATGAACTCTCCTTAGCCATGGTCTTCCCAGCAGCATTGGGTACGCAACAGTACCATTTTTCATCACCTGAAAGTCTACCACACATACAACACCCATAACAGATATTGCCACATTTGAAACTACAACTTCTGGTTTAGTTTTTCCTTTATTTAATGACCTTAACATAAGTGTTGAAGGGTGATCAATTTTTAAACCCAACATATTCATTACAGACTCGATCATTACATTAACTGCAACACCTCCATCAACTAAAACATCATGAATTGAAATACCATTACATAATACCTCAGCTTGTGGAGCATAGGGATCCGCCTCTGCCTCCAAAACAGGGACCTCAACCTCCTTCCTTCGTTGAGCATTAAGTCCACTTCGTAACTCCCGCCTCTTCTCAGAAGACATAGCCAAGAGTTGACCATATGTAATATTTGCAGGCCTTTTGGACAGATCTTCCAAGATGGAGTATGGTCCTTGCCCCTGTGAAATCAGAAAAATCCTGCACACCCAACTTTCTTCTCCTATGTTTCTTACTAGTTTCTCCTTTCACTTCTTAGGATCATTTCCATCTTGATTATCTTTTTCTTTCTTTCTTTTTGTTACAAACACATCTACTTCATTATTTCTGCTCTTATCTACTACATCAAAAGAATTCACAGGTGCTTTTCCTTTATCATTATCTCCTTTACCAGATGTAGAAGCTCTATCTGGACAATTATACTTATAATGACCCTTTTTATAACAACCATAACATATAACTTCAGAAATATTTCTTTTTGGACCTCTATCTCCTCCCTGAGAACTAAATTCTTTTCCTTAAAGAAGATTAATAGTTAATTGACCCATCTTTTTGAGCAGATCTTCATACTCAGTAGATATACTAGGAGAAATATTTGTGCTCACCGAGAGTGGTTGTGGATTCAGGACCAAAGGTACTGGTGTAGGCTCTACTTTAGCAACAATTTCTTTGGGCTCCTCTTCCATGCTTTCTTCTTGCCTTCTTGCAATCTCCTTTGCTTGTTCAATGGTAGCTGTGTGGTCATACTTCATTCGTTGTCTGATCTCTGGCTTCATCCCAAGAATGAAGTGCTTACAGAGGAGATTACCCACGCCATTCATCAACCCATCCGTTAATCCTTCCTTCCAGATCTGGCCATCGAGCTTCCTCCTTAGCTCTAGAACACGAGCATGATAATCCCTTATCTTCTCCTTCTCTCCTTGGGATAGCTTTGTGATCTCAATCATGAGATCTGCATATTTCTGTTGTTCACCAAATTCTTCAAGAAAACTTTCAGTTAATCAATCTCATGAATTTTTCACATTATCACCTAGTGTTTCAAACCACCTAAGTGCTGAACCATCCAAAAAGGTAGGAAAAAATTCAGTCCATTGTTCCCTTCTTATAAGGCCATTACAAATACAAGATCGTTTAAACTCTTGAATGAAAGAAGAAGCATCTTCATTAGATTGAGCTGAAAAAACAGGAATCTTTTCCATTTTCAAAAGTAACCACTGTGAAATACCAACCCACAAGTACAATCAACAAGACTTATGTGCACAAATAATTGGAATCACTATACTAGAAAGTGACTTTACACTTTTCTACAGTAAAATAGAAATGACCACGGTAAACTATGGTAAAACTTGACTTAGTGCGGTAAAAATTGACTTTACTGTGGTAAACACTATTCACGGTAAAAAGTGAAGTTACTGCGGTAAATACTATTCACGGTAAAAAGTGACTTTACTGCGGTAAATACTATTCCCAACAAAAATGACTTTACCATGGTAACTACTATTCATGGCAAAAATGACTTTACCATGGTAACTACTATGCACAGTAAAAAGAAGGTTACCCTCCAATTGATTTTTGACTAAGTGGGAATATCTCTCCAAGAAATCCACCAACGAGGAATGGTCCCGGCAACAGAACCAAAATGTCAACACCAATCCGACACTATGATAATTTTTCACCGGGAACTCCTCGTGCTATGATTATTTACTAATGCACAACCTTTAGTTTGGTGGATGTAATTTGGAAACAAAACAACATAACACAAGAATACCATCGACTATGATAAGACGAAATGATGACAAATTTGAAATATCAAAGTAAATTATAATATTAACATGAAATTGTTACAATCTCACCCATGAGGTACTTCAAGTGTTATTGACTTCAATTGCCTTTCACCAAGACTATGGGAGAAACTTTACAATTACACCTCTTAATGGCTTCTTCAACACACCTTTAAACTGATGGCTTCCTTCGCACACTTCCTACAATATTTCTCACTACTTCCTTCTATGCTAAATGAGGGGGGTGGCCTCTCTATTTATAGAACTTCCAGTCTTATCCATCTTATCTCTAAGATAGGATAAGAAATCCACTCTAACGAATCATATTCCATACCTTAACTCTTATCTATACATATAAGCTTATCTTTTAAGATAAGATAAACCTTATCATTTTACATGGGTTCCACATTTTTAGACTTTTTACAAATAAAATACACAAAATATTTATGACCTCACTCATTGTTCTTATTATCAATATAATATTTCTAATTCCTAATCATGTAGACCCTACTTCTCTAATTACCCAAACTTTGACATTTTAACATTACCGGACCACTTACGACAAATATTTACTTTTTACCACAACATTCCTATTGTACTTTTGACTATTACCGTACTATACATTATTGGTGGCGTCGTACTGGCAGCACCGTTATCTTCTATCAGACGCTACTACTAATTATACTTAACAACATCCTATTCCTAATACATACATTAATGAAATAGAAATTACGGAGGAAAATTTTAGTGTCGACAGACTTTATAGCCTGGAAGTTCCCCGCCCTCACTAGGATTTGCTCCCTGAGCCATCTTAATCTGAAGTTCATCTGTATTGGTCAAATAATAGCTAGAAATAGCAAAACATCCACTTGCAACTTTCTTGATTGCACTTCTTTTAGGATTCATAGAACCATCAGGAAGTGGTTATAAGCGAGATGGGTTCTCTCCTCCTTCACCTGTATTGGACTTCCCTCCAATTTTGTTCATCGTAATAGCCAAAGTTGTATAAGCCTCCAACGAAATTGAGCCATAACTCATAGCACCCATGCAAAATTGCTTCACAATCTCACTAGCGGGTTCGACTTCCTCCAAAGAAATCTTCTTATCCAAAGATTTCTTAAATTTCAACATGCCTCACAAATTGCAATGTCTGTTTAAATCCTGAACTATTTTAGAAAATTGTTTATAAGCTACAACATTATTTGTACGTGTTGCCTCTTGTAGCTTTGCAATGGCAAGTGGATCATTAAGATGCACTTCACCATCTTTCTGCCAATGATAATCACCAGGATTGGGCAAAGCTTGAGCACCAGCACTTCCTTCAGGTAAGAGTCGGCTAGGGAATGCCACACCGTGCAAGTGAAGCATATCCCGAGCAAGCATCTCAAATGTTGCCCCCTCTCCTATAAACCTATCAAGTGAATCAAAAAATGCCTAACAAGTTCAGTTTGAGCGAGTCTATCGTCTCATCCTCCATGTAAGCTCTCCCCAATCTCTTCTCAACAAATGATGAATGGTTCAAATTGGTTAGTCAAATCTTTTGTGTGAGCTCTAGGAAATGAGCTCTTCTCAAGGAATGTCTAACTCCTAGCTCGTTATTAAGCCCGATGAGCTTTCCTTTTCAATTCCTCCGTGATCTCCATGCACTGGTTAATGCCGACTCAGACCTCAAATCAATCTTGATTCCCATTTGACGAACACTTGTTATTCATTTTACCAATATCCTTTCAATGTTCGGTGTTCCTCACTTTGCGATGCATTCAAGGTCTATGCGCCGCTCCACTCGGCATTTGACTCATTCTTCCAGCTTGGCGTCATTCCTTATTCACCTGTTTATATGGCGATTCACTCGCTATACCTCGGTCATCAACTTCTTCCTCCAAATTCGCCAACTTGCTCTGATCCTCCTGTTTACACGGCCCATGCGAAAGTCTCATGTCGGTTTTCCATCCCAATATTTCCAATTGACCATGCTTTCCTGAATCTCCCCTACGTGGAGTTAACAACTTGGCTTGCCATCTCCAATGTCTCAAACTTGACATACTAACTCTAAATCCCCACGTAATGGCTCGGCCACATTAATCCACGGGGCCTGACCTCAGCTTCACCGCGAAAACTTGGCAAATAAGTTCCTTATCTCCACAATTCCCACTAGCGCGCGTGATCACCGTGATTTTTTTCCTCCTTCCGAGTCGAGCCAGATGGGCTCTTCTTTCATCCCATGACGCATCCAAACCTCCTCTGCGTGGAGTTTATGATTTGGCTTGCCATTCTTGAAAACCCACTTGGAAATCATCATGGAATTTTCCCATGCATGGAAATATCATATCAGCTTGTCATGACACTATCTCCATTATCGAGCCAAGTTCTCAATGCCCATCTACTAGTTACCTTAAAACAACGCTCTGCAATGACTTGAATCACCTATACAGCTCCCTGGCCTTGAAAGGCATCTATCGTATTGATATATAAACCTTTTCCTTCATCAGATTTGAGGACAACATCAAACTCTCGGTGCAACATTTTAGCTATAGCTTGTAAGGTGTGATAATTCGAACAGAAACCTTTATGCCTGCCAACTTAGTGACTCGCTGAAGATGCTTATATAATTGCAAAGCAAATTGTGCTTCATGAATATTCTGATATGATATAGATCCACCTCTATGAGAGTCACTTCCATGAGTTATATCGTAAAACAAGTAAGGTCTCAATAGAGAATTTTTGTAATAAATTTCATCAGGTCTCCTGGTAATACTCTCACTGTCACTTAATCGATTTTGATAAAAATATCTTGAAGGAAAATCCTGAATTTGAGGATGCATTTGATACTAAACAGATAACAACATAGTTGGACAACCTACTTGTTAGAAGCACTCAAAAAGGCTTCTACTATATTGCAACATGCCTGGTACTTGGTGTGTGGGAGCTTGTCACCTATCCCTTCCATCTGGGCCAATTCCAAATCCTTTGGGATCTGCAAACACATTCTCTAGAAGCTGACCATGCTTTGCAAGAGGACTTGCATCTGCAAATTCAATAGCCTCTTCAACCAGCTTATAAATTTTCTTTTCAATCGACTTTAGATCTGATTCTTTGACAAGATTGTTCTCGATTAGGTAGCTTTTTAAAGCCACAATTGGGTCTCTTTCTGCACAGTGAGCCTTCTCCACAGGATCTCGAAGCTCATCCGGATCAACAAGAGAATGTCCTCTAAACTGGCATGTCTCACACTCAACGAGGCTAGGTTCATCGCCTCTCCTTGCTCTGGCTATTGCCTCCTTAGCAACCTCTCTAACTTTCAACACATCCATGCCATCCACATGAACTCCTGGCATCCCAATTTTGTAGCAAGTTTTATTTGTATGAAATACTAACACGAGTTCCCACCTTGAGCTAGTCGAAATGGCTCATATTCTAAGTGTCAAGATCACTTATTTCACATCTTTGTCAATGAACTACTCAAGTTGTCAAAACATGAATCGGATTATTATCAACTCAGTGAGGGAGTTTAACCTGATTTGTCTTCCAATGCAACTCACTAGGAATCTTGCTATTTCTATCTCTCTACATGATTGTAATTCGGTATTCCTAGCTCATCTGAGTATGCTTGAGCCTGACTCATTTAGCTATTTGTTTAAATGATTACTTATCACTCACATGAGATATAACTGGAACTCGGTACCCCTCCACATGAATTGATAACCTTGCATTTGAAGAAGACAACCGAAAAACTTCTTTTTGGCCTCTATGAACTCACTGAGCTACTCCAAATAACTTGTCGCACATTCATATACCTAAGGTTAGTGAAATTGAATCGAGCATTCCAATCTCGCTTGTTAGAATAATTCATATTGCCATGCATAGAAGCATGATAAGAACCCATATAATACGTTTTATTGATTTTGGGTCCCAAAGCCAATTTCCTTGTTTTGAACCTACTTCGACTATTTGAAATGTCTTAAAACTCCTCATGTATGCCCTTTTCCAGTTCCAGGGAATGATAGGCTTCCACTTGTCCAATTTTTTCCAAAAGGAAAAAAATTGACAACACCCTTTTAGGAGGTACACTTTATCATCGTGGCTACGATGGGAATATTTTACGTTGTCTAGATGTGACAGAGTCAATCCAGGCAATCAAAGAAGTGCACGAAGGGGTATGTGAAGCACATACAAATGGAATGGTCTTAGCTAAGAAATTGTTGAGAGTAGGTTACTATTGGCCTACCATGGAAACTGATTGTTGCAATTATGTTAGAAAATGTGTACTTTGCCAAAAGTATGGAAATTTCATTCATCCTTAGTCGCAACCATTGCAACCTATCACTACCCCATGGTCATTCTCCAAGTGGGGACTTGATTTAATATGAAAACTTACTCCTACCTCATCTGATGGTAATATGCATATCATCATAACTACATAATATTTTACAAAATGGGTGGAGGTTGTCCCTTAACCTATGTCACATGAGCACAAATTTGTAAATTCATCATGAATCACATTATTTGCCGATATGGTATTCCCGCAGCCATTGTTACAGATAATGGGAAGTCATTTAAGAACAAAAATGTGAAAGGAATTTGCCAACGGTTCCAAATTCAGTTAAAATGGTCCATGCCATACTACCCTCAGGGTAATGGACAAGTTGAGGCAACAAACAAGACTTTGGTAAGGATAATGGAAAAGATGGTCAGCAAAACAGCTCGAAACTGGCACCTACAAATCCATCTAGCCCTATGGGCTTACCGAACATCAATTCGCACTCCTATGGGTGCGAACACCATATTCCTTAGTGTTCAGGATAGAATCTATCATCCCTTTAGAAATTGAACTTCCATCCCTGAGAATTTCTCTTCGAGATTATCTGGATAAGGATGAGGATTATCGAGTTGTAAGACTAGTCGAGTTAGAGCTACTAGATGAGAGGCGCATTCGTGCTCTTAATCACCTAAAAGTGTATCAACATAGAGTCTTTAGAAAATACAAAAATAGAGTCATCCTTCGTCAGTTTGAATTTGGTGATTTAGTCATGAAGGAGAACCAGTTCAACACTAGAGCAGAGTGAGAAAAGAAAGGGAAGTTCAAACCACATTGGTTGGGACCCTATGTCATAGTCACCAAGTATGACACAGGGGCGTACAAACTGGCTCACCCCAATGGTGACGAGCTCCGGGAGCCCATGAACTGTCATCACCAATCCGGCACTATGATAATTCTTCACCAAGAACTCCTCGTGCTATGATTATTTATTAATGCCCAGCCTTTAGTTTGGTGGATGTAATCTGGAAACAAAACAACAACATAACACAAGAATACCATCGACTATGATAAGACAGGAATGATGAAAAATCTGAAATATCAAAATAAATTATAATATTAACATGAAACTGTTACAGTCTCACCCACGAGGTACTTCAAGTGTTATTGACTTCACTTGCCTTTCACCAAGACTATGGGAGAAACTTTACATTTACACCTCTTAATGGCTTCTTCAACACACCTTTAAACTGATGGCTTCCTTCGCACACTTCCTACAATATTTTTCACTACTTCCTTCTTTGCTAAATGAGGGGGGTGGCCGCTCTATTTATAGAACTTCCAGGCTTATCCATCTTATCTCTAAGATAGGATAAGAAATCCACTCTGACGAATCATATTCCATACCTTAACTCTTATCTGTACATGTAAGTTTATCTGTTAAGATAAGATAAACCTTATCATTTTACATGGGTTCCACATTTTTAGACTTTTTACAAATAAAATACACAAAATATTTATGACCTCACTCCTTGTCTTTATTACCAATATAATATTTCTAATTCCTAATAATGTAGACCCTACTTCTCTAATTACCCAAACTTTGACATTTTAACATTACCGGACCACTTACGACAAATATTTACTTTATACAACGTTCCTATTATACTTTGACTGTTACCCGTACTCCACATTATTGGTGACATCGTACTGACGGCGCCGTTATCTTCTATCAGACGTTACTACTAATTATAATTAACAACATCCTATTCCTAATACATACATTAATGAAATAGAAATTATGGAGGAAAATTTTAGTGTCGACATCTTCCAAGAAACAAGGGTCTACTCCGTCCTCGGAGTCAGACTCACCTGGTGCTTGGACATTCTCTCACATTTGTCGTGGTTGACCTTATCTTAGAAATTTGGATTGCTTCATCCAACTCCTCCATGGGTCGAGTTTGACGTTACCATTTTCATGCACAACTGCTATTTTGTAGGGCCCCATCCATTTTGGAAGAAATTTTCTCTGTCTTCTTTTTTTGTATCTGGAATCATATACTAGAACCAAGTCATTCACATGAAATGGAGACCACTAGATATTTTTGATCAAAGTATTCCTTCTGCTTCATTTTCTTCTTATGGCTTGTATCATTTGCTATTTCTCTGATTTCCTCCAGGAAATGAAGATGTACCAACCTTTCTTTTACTGAATCACTTTCATCCATCCTTTCATTTTTCATAACTCTCACAGTGGGAATATCAAACTCAATAGGAAGAACTGGATCAATGCCATAGGCCAACTGAAATGGGGAGTATCCTGTTGCTGACTTTGATGTTGCCCTATATGCCCACCATGCTGCATGAATTTTTTTATCCCATTTATGTACCTGTAAGGCTGCATCTTTTGCTAGAATTTGACACAACACAAAATTTGTTCGTTCCACCTGTCCATTTGTGCTTGGCTTGTATGTTGTTGCCTTCTTGTGCTTAATAGAAAACTTATTGACTAGGGCTTCTACCACCTCATTAATGAAGTGGCTTCCTTGATCTGTTACAATTTCTAATGGGCAACCAAATCTGGTGACAATGCGTTCATACATGAACCTTGCCACTTCATCCATGGAAGTTGTTTTCAATGGCCTAGCTTCAACCCACTTGGTTAAATAATATGTGGCAACTACAATATACTTATTTTGGCGTGATGTAGTTGGAAGTGGACCTACAATTTCTATTCTCCACTTTTCAAAGGGACCAAGGGGAAGAATAGGACATAATGGAGCTGATGAAGTCTTACGGTTACCATGTGTTTGACAAATATCACATGTCTTATAATAATTATAATAATATTTAAAAAGAGTGGGCCAGTGATAACCTGCATCCAAGATCCTTCTTGCTGTAAGTTGTCCAGAGAAGTGCCCTCCACATGTACCATTGTGGAATTCTTCTAGCAGTTCCTTCCCTTGATCACGTCCAACTGCCCTCTTGTACTGTCCATCAGGTCCTATTCGAAATAATACTCCATGCAGAATAGAATATGGACGACTGGCTTGAGTAATCTTTCTCTTAGTCTTTGCATTGGCACCATCAGGAAACTTGAATTCATTCAGATAATTCCAAATATCTATGTATTCACTAGGGATTGTGTCAAGGGATAACAATGCTGCATCGAGGAAATCATCATCATCACAAGATGATCCTAAACCATCATAGGCTCGAGAGAGTGCATCTGCATTGACATGCTTCTTTCCTGGCCTATCTATAATATCAAATTCCAATTCTTGTAGCAAAATTATCCATCTTGCTATCCTCCCTGATGGGTTAGGCTTATTTACAATATATTTTAGATCCTGATGATCTGTTACAACTAGAAATTTTTGCCCTAGCAAGTAATTTCTAAACTTATTTACAGCAAAAATGATAGCCAGAGCCTCTTTTTCAGTTACAGTATAATTTACCTGAGCACTGCTCATTTGTCTGCTCCCAAAGTAAATTGGATGTTCATTCCCATTTTCATCCTTTTGGCTCAAAGTACTTCCTAGTGCTACATCTGAGGCATCAGTGTACACAATGAATGGCTTGCTCCAATCTGGATTCTTCAAAACAGGTGAAGACACCAGGGCTTCCTTCAATTGTCGAAAAGCTTCATGCGCCTTATTTCTTGGTTCATAAGTAACATCCTTCTTCAAGAATTGGGTTAGTGGTTGTGCAATCTTTGAGAAATTCTTGATGAACCTTCTATAGTAACCCACATGGCCTAAAAATGATCTCAACTTACTACTATTAAGAGGAAATGGTAAATCTTTGATTTTTGAAATTTTATCAGGATCAGTACCAATACCATCTCTGGATACAACATGCCCTAACAAAACGCCTTTAGAACATTCAAAGACACACTTTGTAGGGTTTAATGAGGCTTGTGCTTCATCTAACCTTTGAAATGTTGTCTCCATTTGGTGTAGGTGGTCCAACTTGCTCCCATAGATGCAAAAATCATCCAGAAATACTCTGATAAAGGTCCCAATGTAGGGTTCGAACACCCTATTCATCAAACGTTGGAATGTTGTTGGAGCATTACACAACCCAAAAGGCATAACTCTATAAGCAAACGTTCCCCAAGGAGTGGTGAATGTGGTCTTCAGCTGATCTTTCTCTGCTATACGAACTTGGTTGTAGCTGTTATATCCATCAGTAAAACTATAGCACTCCTAGCCAGCTACTTCGTCCAAGATCTGATATGAAAATGGAAGAGGGTAATGATCCTTCTTTATTGCCTTATTGAGCTTCCTGTAATCAACACAAATGCGTAGCTTCCCATTCTTTTTTATTGAGATCACAATGGGAGAAACCCATTATGAATTCTCCACAACAAATATGAATCCTGCATCAAGCAACTTATCTATTTCTTCTTTTACAGTCTTAGAAAAATTAGGATTCATTCTATATGGCATTTGCTTTATGGGCTTAGCACCATCTACCAGCTCAATATAATTTTCTGCCCAACTTACTTGACGGAGTTCCTTCTAATCAAAAGTGAATAGGTGTATGTACCTTCAAAAGAGCTGGAGGTAGGATTCCTTCTCACTCTCCATCACAGCATCACCAATCTTTATTTGTTGGAGACGATCATCAACTTCTTCTTCAGATAATTTTATGGGGTCATGAGTTGGTGTGACTGGAAGGATATCCATAACTGAAACATCCACCTCGCTTTCTTCATCTTCAGTGTCCACTTCACTGGTACTAGAGTAATCAGAGGATGTCCAATCATCAGTTTCATCACTTGAATCCACAGGTTCTGCCTTATGATGTCGAGGGATCACATTTATCTTCACCCTCTCTCTACCACGTCCAAGTGTCATGAAACCTTCATTCCAGTAGTTTCTTGCATGAACTCTCCTTAGCAATGGTCTTCCCAGCAGCATTGGGTACACAACCGCACCATTTTTCATCACCTGAAAGTCTACCAAACATACCACACCCATAACAGATATTGCCACATTTGAAACTACACCTTCTGGTTTAGTTTTTCCTTTATTTAATGACCGTAACATAAGAGTTGAAGGGCGATCAATTTTTAAACCCAACATATTCATTACAGACTCGGTCATTACATTAACTGCAGCACCTCCATCAACTAAGACATCATGAATTAAAATACCATTACATAATAACTCAACTTGTGGAGCATAGGGATTTGCCTCTGCCTCCAAAACAGGGGCCTCAACCTCCTTCCTTCTTCGAGCATTGAGTCCACCTCGTAACTCTCGCCTCTTCTCAGAAGACATAGCCAAGAGTTGACCATATGTAATATTTACAGGCCTTTTGGACAGATATTCCAAGATGGAGTATGGTCCTTGCCCCTGTGAAATCAGAAAATCCTGCACACCCAACTTTCTTCTCCTATGTTTCTTAGTAGTTTCTTCTTTCATCTTCTTAGGATCATTTCCATCTTGATTATCTTTTTCTTTCTTTCTTTTTGTTACAAACACATCTACTTCATTATTTCTGCTCTTATCTACTACATCAAAAGAATTCACAGGTGCTTTTCCTTTATCATTATCTCCTTTACTAGATGTAGAAGCTCTATCTGGACAATTATACTTATAATGACCCTTTTTATAACAACCATAACAAACAACTTCAGAAATATTTCTTTTTGGACCTCTATCTCCTCCCTGAGAACTAAATTCCTTTCCTTAAAGAAGATTAATAGTTAACTGACCCATCTTTTTGAGCAGATCTTCATACTCAGTAGATGTACTAGGAGAAATATTTGTGCTCACCGGGAGTGGTTGTGGATTCAGGACCAAAGGTGCTGGTGTAGGCTCTACTTTAGCAACAATTTCTTTGGGCTCCTCTTCCATGCTTTCTTCTTGCCTTCTTGCAATCTCCTTTGCTTGTTCAATGGTAGCTGGGCGGTCATACTTCACTCGTTGCCTAATCTTTGGCTTCATCCCAAGAATGAAGTGCTTACAGAGGAGATTATTCATGCCATTTATCAACCCATCCGCTAGTCCTTTCTTCTGGATCTGGGCATTGAGCTTCCTCCTTAGCTCTAGAACACGAGCATGATAATCCCTTATCTTCTCCTTCTCTTCTTGGGATAGCTTTGTGATCTTGATCATGAGATCTGCATATTTCTGTTGTTCACCAAATTCTTCAAGAAAACTTTCAGTTAATAAATCCCATAAAATTTTCACATTATCACCTAGTGTTTCAAACCACCTAAGTGCTAAACCATCCAAAAAGGTAGGAAAAAATTTAGTCCATTGTTCCCTTCTTATAAGGCCATTACAAATACAAGATCGCTTAAACTCTTGAATGAAAGAAGAAGCATCTTCATTAGATTGAGCTGAAAAAACAGGAATCTTTCCCATTTTCAAAAGTAACCACCGTGAAATACCAACCCACAAGACTTATGTGCACAAATAATTTGAATCACTATACTAGAAAGTGACTTTACACTTTTCTACAGTAAAATAGAAATGACCACGGTAAACTATGGTAAAACTTGACTTACTACGGTAAAAACTGACTTTACTGTGGTAAACACTATTCACGGTAAAAAGTGAAGTTACTGCGGTAAATACTATTCACGGTAAAAAATGAAGTTACTGCAGTAAATACTATTCACGGTAAAAAGTGACTTTACTGCGGTAAATACTATTCCAGCAAAAATGACTTTACCATGGTAACTACTATTCATGGCAAAAATGACTTTACCATGGTAACTACTATGCACAATAAAAACAAGGTTACCCTCCAATTGATTTTTGACTAAGTGGGAATATCTCTCCAGAAAATCCACCACCGAGGAATGGTCCCGGCAACGGAACCAAAATGTCATCACCAATCCGGCACTATGATAATTTTTCACCGGGAACTCTTCGTGCTATGATTATTTACTAATGCACAACGTTTAGTTTGGTGGATGTAATCTGGAAACAAAACAACAACATAACACAAGAATACCATTGACTATGATAAGACGGAATGATGACAAATCTGAAATATCAAAGTAAATTATAATATTAACATGAAATTGTTACAGTCTCACCCATGAGGTACTTCAAGTGTTATTGACTTCACTTGCCTTTCACCAAGACTATTGGAGAAACTTTACAATTACACCTCTTAATGGCTTCTTCAACACACCTTTAAACTGATGGCTTTCTTCGCACACTTCCTACAATATTTCTCACTACTTCCTTCTATGCTAAATGAGGGGGGTGGCCTCTCTATTTATAGAACTTCCAGGCTTATCCATCTTATCTCTAAGATAGGATAAGAAATCCACTCTGACGAATCATATTCCATACCTTAACTCTTATCTGTACATGTAAGCTTATCTGTTAAGATAAGATAAACCTTATCATTTTACATGGGTTCCACATTTTTAGACTTTTTACAAATAAAATACACAAAATATTTATGACCTCACTCATTGTCTTTATTACCAATATAATATTTCTAATTCCTAATCATGTAGATCCTACTTCTCTAATTACCCAAACTTTGACATTTTAACATTACCGGTCCACTTACGACAAATATTTACTTTTTACAACATTCCTATTGTACTTTGACTGTTACCGTACTCCACATTATTGGCGGCACCATACTGATGGCGCCGTTATCTTCTATCAGATGCTACTACTAATTATACTTAACAACATCCTATTCCTAATACATACATTAATGAAATAGAAATTACGGAGGAAAATTTTAGTGTCGTTTAGTTATGAAGGAGAACCAGTTCAACACAAGAGCAGAGTGAGAAAAGAAAGGGAAGTTTGAACCACATTGGTTGGGACCCTATGTCATAGTCACCAAGTACGACACAGGGGCGTACAAACTGGCTCACCCCAATGGTGATGAGCTCCGGGAGCCCATGAACGCCATGCATCTTAAGCAGTTCTATGCTTGAACATGGTGCAAGGAAGTTAAAAAAAATCAAAAGTACAAAAAAATCAAAAAATCAGAAATAGAAAAAAAAAAAATAGGTCGTCCACTAGTGAAAACCATGCAATTGTGGCACTTTGGATAGGTCCTTGGGTGAAAACCGATTTCTAGCACCTCACGAGGATTCGTTGTTCACAAGCATCCTACATCAGGAGGGTAGTGTTTTTTCGCCTAGACTTGGTTCTGCCTTCGAGATTCCATGTGCACCCCATCCTGTCAAGCCTTGATCTGGATTTGCCTTCTTTTGTTCATCTGGGAGGGGCGTGGTCTTTTGCTATTTCCCATCTTACGCTGGGGGCAACTCAACGAATTCACCTTTTTGTTCATAAACATGTGGCTTCTGCCCTTTTATATTCCCCATCTAACACTGGGGGCATCCACGCTTTCTTGGTTACCTACACATAGCTTTAAAAAACCATTGCAAAACACCAAAACAATAGAAAATTATTTCAAAAACACCAAAAACAATAGAAAATTGTTTCACAAAACATAAAAAACAATCGAAAATTGTTTCGCAAAAACCTAAACAATAGAAAATTGGTGCATGAAAACATATCAAACAAAAACATTTGCTTGCATTGTCTTGTTTCTTGCTTTGCTTATTACTTGTATAGTTGTTTTGTATTTTTGCTTTTTGGGTTGTTTGTTGCTTTGGCGTACTTTTTTAGGATCCATATTTTCTTGCTTAGATTAGATTTATTCTTGCTTATGCATATTGCGGTATGTTTTTGCCTGCTAGTGAATCTTGGGAAATCATGATGTAATGTGTTAATTCATTATGTTCTTTCTTAGGCATTTGATTGTGTTTGTGTTTGTTAATAAAGCATGGTGAATCATGATGTATTGCATTAATTCCTAGTGTTCTTTGTTAGCATTTGGTTGTGTTTATTTCACGTGCTCTTTTTTTGTTATCATTCACATCACATTATCATCATTATCATCACATCTAATATCATCTATACATCATATATAAACAAAATGCTAAGTTTTACATCATGCATGTATGCTAAGCTAATCATCACATATCGTATCATCAATGGGGGCAAGAGGGGTTGCGCATGATCAAAAATCTATCCCCCCCGCACCAATATCATTATATCATCCCATCTATATGCATCTACAATAACACATGAGAAATACATTTGATATCATCTAAAGATCTATCATCTAACATCCACAGCACATGTATACATCAAACATCAAAATCAGATACATACAAAGTACAAAATAAGATAACGCATCCATAAGTGATGAATCAAAACATGCAGCATGCAATGAGAATCAATGTATTCCCACTCATGTCACAACGCATCCATAAGTGCCAAATCAAAAAAACACAACACACAATGAGAATCAACATAGAGTAATTTCTGAAAAGGGGTATTTCACATCATAAAATTATTCCCACTCGTGTCACATGCATCAGAATACAAAAAAAATAAAATACATCATCTCATAACCATGTGTATCTGAGCCAAAACAAAGTAATCCTCATATATATATACATGTGTGTCAAATATACATCTATATCAAAAATGGATACAAATCAGTGTTCTATATCAAAAATGCCTTCAGTTGAGGCGTACAAGGATGCTACATCAAAAATGTCTGTACACATATATACAATGTCCAGATCGGTACTCAATATAATACATCATCAATACACAATGCCATAAAAAAGGGACATGTATCTGAAAGAATCAAGCCTTCGTCACGAGGCATCATAATACAAGACTGTACATCAAACTCGACCTTCATAAGAGGCATACATATAAAAGAATATGTACAACAAAAATGTGGCTCTCAACCACAGCTCTCGCCCTCGCCGAGGCTCCCAGATCTATCCTCTGGACAATGGAACACTGGAGGCCGGGATGGTGCTGGTCTAGCTGGCTACTCTGGTAGAGGTTGTCTCACTGATCTAGTCGAATGGCCTGATCTCCGTGATCGAGAGCCTAATGCACTCGACCCTGATAGTTGTGGCAGTGCCACTCGCTGCTCTGGTGGAACCACTCTGTAATATGCAGTCCTATAGAATAGGGCCTCACCACCAAGCCTGGTGGCATCCTGTATCAAGTCGGCATCCCCGGAGGTGAGCGCTACCTGAAGGGTGAGTATCTCGCTCGCCTATCACTTAGCCCAAGTCTGCCTCGGCCTGTCTAGAGGTAGCAACCTCTCGGTCTCTCTCTATAGTCATGGCCTGCAGCTCGGCGTGGGCCTGGTCCCTCTGTGCTAATAATGCCTATGATCATGCATACACATGGTCTCTCTGTGCAACGACCATGCGCACCTGTGACTGGGACTGATGAAGGAGGCTCAATATCTGAGCCCCCTGTGTTGTTGTCTCTCGGATCTGGCTCTGCCATGCTACTCTGTCATCTCCTAGTCCAGCCTGGGCCCGAGGTTGATCCCGCTCTGAAAGTAAGGTAACAATATGAGCTCGGGCCTCATCTCTCTCTACTACTGCAATCACACACCAGCCTTGAGCCTCATCTCTCTCTACTCTGGCTGCGTCTCTCTCGACTATCAGCTTATTGTACCTGCACCTGTACTATGGCTATCTGTGCCACTGGCTAGGAGGTTGTGTGTGCCTCAGGTAATGGTCCCTGAGGTGCTCTAAAAGACTGCCCTTGCTCAAAGACCCTGCCTCTGGGTGGCTGCATGGCTGCCTGTACTGAGCCCTACGGTCTCGGTCCCTATGCCTAGGGGGTGCCCTGTCCATCATAAGGGATGCCATCAAAGGGATCCTCTAGATTTGGCCCCTGTGCTACTGCCCTCGCCCTGCGCTCTGCTCCCATGCCATATCTCTATAGGTGGGTGAATGCCTGCTGCCCAGGCCTCCTCTAGAATAGTGAGCCACCGGGGTAATACTGTAGCATACCAAGCTGTATAATCAGCTGTGGTCCCGAGGTCTCTCACCTATCGTAATGGGTCCCATACCTGTGGGACCACCTGTGTGAAACTCGCCCTACCTCAGGCCACCAATATACGAGGCCCCATGGTCTACCTCTCTGAGTCCCTATGTGCATGCCAGATATCTGGCTGGGGGACCCCCTGTACCCTGCCAAGCTGCCGCTGGCACTTGTCTACTCGGTATAACTCCATGATATAGCTACGGCTGCTAATAAGAAAGTGCTCCACTAGGCACATGCTGAGCTCTGTGGCATCCTCTGGCCACTGGAAGTGCCTGTATGGATGCCAAATGACGTCTATCACTACCAGCTCGTCAAACTCCCACCTATATCTGAATAGGCTTCTAAGATGGCCACGTACATCTCCACCAGCTACTACCCATGCCATATATGAAGGCTCCTCGAGATCTCGAACACGGAATGGGCCCATGGGGTGCCTGATCGAAATATGATCCCACGACCATATATGTAATAATGATGTTGGACCCACAGTCTTCTGACCATGGTATGTAATCAGGTGCAAATCCCAGTATAAATGGGCCAGTATACATTGCCCCCAGCAATATCTCTCACTGCTATAAATGCCATGAACCAATGGCAGTAATCCTCTCAGGAATGAAGTCCCTGTCTTATCAAGTGAGTAGGAACCCACTGATAAGAGCCATGATGTAGAGAGGTCCCCGATGCAATGTGGGGTCAGAGATACACTCGTGTAATGTTATAGTCATCCCGTCGTTTAGGATATCATCAACACTAAATAAGGCACTGTAAGCTACTCTAATCAGCCCTGCATCCGAACTGTACTCGATCAAAGTGCCCATCATCGGCACGCGAAGGATCCGCCAAACATCCTCAATGGTCACCGTCAACTCTCCGGTGGGCAGTCTGAAACACTAACTCTCGCTATGCCATCACTTTGCTAGTGCAGTCAAAAGGTCGTGATCTAGTACGATAGAGGGCATCTGAGCCACGGGACCTAGCCCTACCGCCTCAAGCAGTATCACCATAGCTCACCGGTCGTGCCGACGCATACTGCCCTCTAGCTTTGCAATCCGGGTATGCCACTCCCGCGTCTGCAAAACTAGTAGTCGTCTCTGTAAAATAACACGTCGCTCATTAGTTCCTAGCATTTCTTCTAAAAAGCTATCTCATCTTTTGGAGTTAACCCAAAAACCCTCAAAATTATTCTAAGTGTCATGTTTTTAGACACTTTCCTATCTTTTTTTGCATGTCAAGGGCACCTACGCACCCCTTTTTGGCATGTGTGCCACATTTCTAGGCACCTGCGCTTGCACGCGAGTGTTTGTTGGTGCGTGCGCCCTCTTTTGAACGCTTGCGCAGCCCTTTTTGGCATGTACACTACACATTGGGTTCATGTGCTTATGCGCGCGTATGCCCCAGTGTGTGCGCTTGCCCTCTCCATGCCTACGCCACGCTTTTCACGTGTGCGCCCCATTTCCGGCGTGTGCGCATGCACGCACATGTGCTGGTGTGTGCATGTGTGCGTGAGTGTGTGCAGTCTATGCCAACGTGTGTGTGTGTCTATGTCTTAAGCGTATGCGCCCCTCAAAAAGATGCACTTGCGCCCCCAAAAAGGCACCTGTGCACCCTATCCCACGCCTGCGCCTACACGTTTTTCTATGGATAAAGGCTAAAATTAAGGCATTAATGACAAAAATTAATGAGCAAGGTTTCAATACTCACAAAGGGGTCATCGTCCGCGTGTCGCTGGTACCCCCAGACTACATCTGTGCGCTTCAAACGGTCTCATGCGATCACCATGGTTCTCCTTAGGGTTAGAGCCTCACAGTAAAATTTCTAAACTGCTCAGTTAAAATTAATTGGTCACGATGTTTTTACCCCCCCCTTGTGAGGTATATTAACCTTTTTTTCACCGTCATGAGGGTCTGGAGGCCCATTTCGATCATTGTTTTCTCCTCTATTTGCTGTGGAATAATTATTTTTATTAAATAATTATTTTACTCTTATTTTTTGTTGTATTGGGGCATTTTTTGATTTCCAATACCCCTTTCTTCTCCCTCGGATAATTTTATTGCTCCATGGCGATTTTTATTCTTCTCCACACTCTTGTAAATGATTATTTTTTTCAAATAATTATTTTTTCTTAATTTTTCCACTAAACAAGGACATTATTTGTCGTTTGTTTCTTCTTTCTCCCACCTAGGGCACTTTCTGTTGCCCCTAGGCCCTTCGCTTTCTTCTTCTACTTTCTTCTACTATTCACCACGGTTCGGAAAGCAAAAACACTAAAAACTATATATATCCAAAATCCAAAAATAGGGCAAAATTTTTCAAAAATCCTAAAAAGTAAAAAACCCTACAAAAATGGCAACTTGCTTATTTCAGCTGAAACTTGTGTCTTGCGCATGGTATTTTCTCCATATCTTGTTGGTTTGTCTCACATCTTCCCCAATTAATACGACTCGCAGATCACCTAATTCACAACCATTCACAAAGCTAGTTGTTTGCTTCGTCTGTACTCTAGGGCACTTTCGTTGCCTAGTGTTGTCTCGTTGTGCACAAGCGCTTTTCATGGACCCCGTGTCCATTGTCATTTCCCCTTGCATGTATCCTTGCTAGGGGCATCATTTTTAACCCTTGTTGTCAATCACGAACTTGTGGATCTCTTCAGCACTGATAACAAAACATTTGTACAATTGTCTTGACCATTGTTGGGTTGGATATGTGCGTTCGTACTTGTTTTCCCTGTTAAATTAGCTTGTTTCCTTCTCGTATTGCATTGCATTATTGTATGTTGCGTGGAGTTGGTATTTTTAGCAATGGACAATTGTTCGTAGTATTACTTTTCATGTCATTCTACCTTTGTCGTATGCTTATATTTTTAGTAAGGACCGATGATGTAGTTCATATGGCAATATGATGACATCCAAATTGTTCCAATAAACAGCGGCTAGAGGCTAAGCTCTTTTATCCCCTCCTCCATATTTCTTCTACATCACTTCCCTTTCACCCCTAATATTCCCTCTCATTGGGGCATCCTGCCCCTTCCCATTCTTCTATCTACTTCTCACCTTTTTTCGATCATCGATTGGCTTCTTTCATCACCCCATCGACACTCGAGGGGGCATCTCTCCCTCCTACTAATTTTTCTTCTATCCCTTCAAAATTTTCTTCTGTCTACTATCTTTGAAGTGGCGTCACTTACACCACCCCAAAGAGGGGCAAATGTAGACACCTATAATTATGCTCGAACAATTTAAATACTTAAATTGTACTAATTATCTCCTTTCCCACAAATTGACGACATATTGTCAATGGCGCTCATCTTCTCTTCTATTGTCGTTAATTGATTACATTATGTTAATTAATTAAGTCGCCTATCCAACGCATACCCTAATTAATGACCCCTTCCTCAATCAAACACCTTCTATCTAGTCTAATTAATTATTATTAATTAATTAGCCTCCATTCTCATTAAATCAATAAACCACTATTTAATTGGTTTAATTCCCTCCTAATGGTCCAAATCACACTAATATCCATCTAAAAGCTTATAAAAGCTTGCACATGTATTTAATTAATCATCTTGATTAATTAATACACCCCCTTTATCCACATGAACCACTAGAAGACAAACTAAATCCTCCTAAAGTTAACTCAACCCCTTCTAAACCCCCCTTATCCATAACTAACTTTACATCTCCATTAATCCCACATTCATGAGGATGTGTTGAATCATTTACCCTTTGGGCCCTATATAAACAACCCTCCTCTCTACTTCTACACTTACACATAAATCTCTCAAGAGACAAAAATAAGCACATAGTTTCATACTAATAGCATTTTGTCATTCTTGAGCCCTCCATCCTCCATTCTTGAAGAGCTAAGCCTCACACGCAAACATCCATTGAAGGATCAAAACAAACAATATAATTTGATTGCCATTTGGACTATTTAAGTCCATTTTAAATGTTTAATCGGGGAATTAAGGGGAATAGAGTTCATGCATTTACATTGTGTTTTGATTAGATTCAAAGTTATTAATATTTAAAGGGTAGGACTTGCTCACTTCTTCATCATGATGGTGCATATTTCCCATTTTTTTTTAAACTAGGTTAGGAAGCTATTTTTAGGTGGTAGTTTCCTTGCTCTAATTTTGGTTAAGTTTGTATAAACACTTGCACACAATAACTATGTATATATATATGATTCCCTTGTTTGAATTTCATAATTGACAACTAAAACACCAACCCAACGTTGTAAAAGATGACCTAAAAGTACAAGAGAACCAAAAGAGTAAGAAGAAAGCAAAGAAGGTTAGGAGTGCGCATAAGGGACAAGAGCACCTGGGTGCTTCTTTCCTAAATGGGTGCTAGCATCTGAGGCCATAAAAGATAAATCAGTCAAATACAGATAGGGCCATAGCGTGTGTAAGGTCAATAAAAGTATAAAAACAAAGCAAAATAAAAGACGTTGTCAATCACTAGTTTTCTTACTTAGGAATCATGTATATATTAGTATGCTCTAAGACCTATAAACTTACACAAGTGCATAGATTTTGCGTCTACACCAACCACGCCAATTCTTCTTTTCTCTATTTTTAGCCCATTCTGAAATTTGACTAACTCCTAAAATCTACCTTTGTGTGTGGACCTTCGTGCCTGATGTCTTTTCATCCCTCATGAGCACCTTCGTGCACTGGCTTATACTTATATCTTTTCCTTGTCCTCGCGCATACTCCCACACGTTACTTCTTAGCCTCTTAATACTTCTCTATGGTTCATGCGTACCCCTCAGTGCACGGTCTTCAACCTCTGCACATGGCTTGTATTTAGCCCCGTTCTCAGCCCAACAACTTCCTTCTCTATTTTTCTATCATTGGCATGTTTTCTCTTCATGTGGTGGATTTCCAGCATGTCATGCAACATTTGGAGTGATTCATGGCCTTCTGTGGTGTTTGGTAGCATTTTAGAGTGTTTTACGACATTTGAAGACCTTAACATCATTTTGCAGTATTAGGCAAGTTTTTTTGTTTATTATACGACTTCCCAGTGTTTGCCTCATGTCGTGGGAGTCCAAATTCCTCATTGTGTGGCTTCGTACCCATGTGACCTCAGCATACATTAATTATGACCTCTGCGGCTTCCAAATGTTTAGCAAACTTTACATGTAATGGGACATCGCCTTTATAATGTTCTACAGAACATAAAATTTTGTGGAACTCGCAGAACAAAAATACATTGTTCCATGGGTCTTAACTTTTCCATGTTTGTAACTTTTTCACCAATGCACCACGGACCTCCAAACCAACATCCATGTGCATCGCATCTTTGTCCCCATGAATCCATCCAATAGTCATAAAACACAAAATTAAAAGATGCGTGATGTCTATATAGGATGTAAATAAGATATTACATAGAATGGAGTTGTTTTGGTGATGTAAAACTAAAAAATAGACTTAACCTAATGACATGGACCAAATGTACGTAAAGATGCAAAAATTGTATTTTAAAAGTGCTGGAAACCAAATTTAATTGAGCCTCTAGATTGTTTCACTAGTGTGGATCCAACTTTGCTTCCCTTATTCTCTGTTTTGAAGGGCTTTTATAACAACGTGGATGTGGTAGGCCACGTTCTTATCCAACTCTGCGAAGTCCACTTCAATGGAATAAAGCACATGCAACTTATAACCTCTTTTTTTTACCTACTATAAAACTAAGTCTCCAATGTAACAACTCTCTTTGCATGCAAATTATTGGAAAGTGGATTCTGAAATCAACACTCTAGTTTTTTTCATGAAAATGTTTTTTTAATGCCGATAGACATTCTACAGTGGTAGAAAGGGATTGGGTTTTAATGGCGTAACTGTGACAATTTTATTTTGTACATTAAATTGGGCATTTTTGACTCATCTATAATGTTTTTGGGATATTTCAAGAAATCAATTAAAAATAGTAATTATTTGACCTTATTGTAGAGCTTGGGGCTCCTTTTTTCCGCAGTTTTGTTACTTTCAGAAAGTATAAAGAGAATGTAATTAAACTATTAATCAATGTAATATGCATAAAATCCAAGATAAGAGGCTTGAGAATGATATCTATTGACATGTTCAAAATAAATATATTTAAGATGTTTGTACCAGTTAACATTTTAATGGAAATTTGGGTGTCACACTAGACGAAAATAAGCTTCAATTTTTTTGATATAACTTTGAAATAAGCTTTTGTAACTAACGAGCAAGAATCTGAAATGTATTTTTTTGATTTTTTGAAATGTCCAACTTAATGCTTCCCGCATACCAATCATAACATGGGATGTTTATTCATCATTGGATTGCTCCTTGTAGACAAACTTTATAGACAATTGGTCATATTTTCTTACTTTTATGCATAAAAGAAAGCTAATCTAATATTAATTGGGGATAAGGGAGAGATGACAAGACAATGCAAAATGGGAAGTAGAATTTTTCTATAAGATTATAATTACTTTTCTTACAAACACAAAACTAATCAATGTGCATGGAATTTTTAAATAAGCACAATCAACCTAATGAATACTCAAAGGTGAGCTCTAATTTGAAAGTGTGAATTAAACTAGAGCAACAAGACAAAATCAAAATGGCTTTAAGCTGCAAATAGGTCTATCAATTGCTTTGTAAACACACAAGTTCATATTCAAAAATCAAAGACTAGATAATGAATATACATACAACATCATAATATTCGAGATATTGTTTGGGAGTGGAAATTCCTAGCAAATAGTTGTTGTTTGAATAAATTACAACTACCACCTCTTTTACAATGAAATTATCAGCTCAATTTAGAGAATAAAAGAGAGAAGATAAGTCAACCATGAAAAACATTTAAAACCTAACTACCTAAATAAAGAAGTAGATGAAATCTTTGTAGTACATGTATCCTTTGTAGCAGTCTAATGTCTGACTATACATGTAGTGTCTATGATAGTTCATTTATGTGGCTATCTATTCCCTCTCTATCAGACAATTTTAATAAATGAGCATAGACAAACAAGAAATCGTTGATTGAAAATCTCACCTAACTTTGAATTTATGGCTTACCACGTATAATGTTATAGAAGATTTAAACTTTCAATACTTGCCCATGTCTTGAAGTACCTTAAAGCTTCTCAAGACACTCAAAATAATGAATGATAATTGATAGGCATCCATTGTTCCAGTTGAAACTTAAGCCACTCTCAGATAAACGAATTCATAAAGAGCCAAGGGCAGGACACATCGTAGATAGAAATTTTTCGAAAGGACTGTGTGGTGGGACATTCCAATCTAAAGGAAACACTGGAGCGATTTACATGCCTTCTGTAGGATTAAAATATAATCCCCTGGTTGAAAGGAAAACATGTACAAGGAAGTAACCTGCTTTAAAATCCCTCTAAACAAGCCACAGTCAAAAAAAATGTACTTTAGCTATAAATGGGTTGCAAATAACATCTTCATATATTCATTATATTACAAACCCTATGAATCTTGTACATCAAATGGAAGACAAGGGAATTAAATGAATTCAATTAAACATTCATACATAGATCTATAGATTTTATTTTCTCCTTGGCTGGGAGCATTGGTTTTGGACAAAGAGTCACAATATTTGAATTTATTGTACCTGTCAGCGACATACTCTATCTCCCTCCACTAGGACTGACCATAGACTAATCTCATGCAGAAAAATGATGATGGAACAACAAGGCATGGAAAAAAATGGATTTGTGCGAAAGGCCTTATAAAATTTCAAGCAAGGTACTTGGCGGTTTGTGCTATCAGACTCCACACTAGCACCAACATCCTTCTCCTAGGGCCACACCAGTACAAGAGGATAAAACAACTATGTATCAGTAGCTAATCTAGCATAATGGAAAGTAGATTTTTCTATATTGTGTCTCCACCTAAGAAGACTTGTATGTAAAATGAGGAAGCATCTACTAGGATTCACATGTGTAAGACCATCATAAACCAATTTATAATCAGATGGCTCAAGACTAATGGATGGTCCTCAAGAATGCCATCATAACCCTTGCTGCAAATGTCCTCATTGGGCTTAGCAGGGCCCTGCATTTACATAACAAATAAGATAGCCAAAACATATCGTCATGTATAATATCATTAATTCATCAGTCAGATGCAACACAACAATAAACCAAAGATCCTTTGCCAACAAATATGGCATATTGTTACGGGGAAAATAGTTTAATGAAGAAAACCAATACCCAAACAAATCATGAGAGAGCAACAACATGATCCAAAAGTTAAATGCATAATATCCAAAACCCAAGAAAAATATTAAGAGGGAAATAATAAACGTATTCCCTTGTATACATGGACATCATTCAACCAAAATAAATATAGTTTGACCCTTCTTGTTGAACGCCTTGCCTACGTTATTTACAATTTGGGTTCAACAGACTGTAAAAAGTGATCTTTGGCATATGTAATGGATGGTTCCATGTTGAGTGACCTAGAGAAAGAGATGTTGAGTGACCTACATCCAAACATGACCAGTTGAAAGAATTATTATCAGTACAAAGAGCAACAAAAAATCCTATAGAGAATGTAAAAATAGGAAAACTATTTACCCAACAAAACAAAACAAATTTACCATAAATCATTGTGTGCCATGGTTTTGTACATAGTAAGTCTTATGTTTAGAATCAAATTTCAAATAAAATAATATTTCTACGAAGTATCTTGGATAAAAATGAGGTTTTATCATTGGTGACAGACATAGAGTTTCATGAATAAATATGTGAAAAAGTAAGTGGGCAGGGCTCAATGGAGGAAACATATGGCACAAAAATCTATGTAAAGTTGGTCGCATAGATTTGTTTTTGTTTTTTTTGATCAAATATTCATAACTATAGTTCAAAAGTGAAAACAAGGGAATATTCCTAAATAAAGGGGTAGAGGAATATTCTCAAAAAAAATTGATGAAAAACTTTACCTAATGTTGGCATGATTCACATGGTGTATGTTTCAGGTATAAGTCTACTACAATGGTTTCTTGAAGGCAAAAATAGAGTTTGGATGTGAAATGACAAGTTTTGCATGTTTAGAAGGTGGATGGTCATGATGCTCTTGTTCATGAAGAGGTATAATGATGTTTTTTTCATGGTTATTGGTGTATATATGTGTTGAATATGCTTTGCCTAGGGGGAGTTAAGTGTCTTTATGCTTGGAAAGAAGGTAAAATCAGTTTTTGGTAAAATTGACTAGTTTGTGAGCTGGTATGAAGTCTTTTGTTGATGTTTCCAACCAAGGGATGACCATATGAAGTTGAATAAGGTGAATTCCATGTAGTTACAAGTATGCCATTGTCATTAATATAAAAAGGGGAAGAAGTTCAGGTGGTTTTCCATCAATGACAAAAGGGGAGATTGTTGGCATGTTGTGGTTTAGGTGTTGTCGTTGATGTAAAACCCCATTAATGACAAAGTGGATGATGGGGTAGGGTCAGATGATGATTATAGTGATGATGATTTGGAGATTCAGGTATGCTCTTGGTTGCATATGTTAATTCAATGAGAATTGTTTGTTTTAACAAGCCCATTCAGGTGACCTAGCTAGCCTATGTGATATTGCATGGAAGTTGGAGCTTCTTGGTGACTTGAGGAGCATGTTTTCTATATGGAGATAATTTTTAGGGAGTGCTTAGGCACTCACATGAGTTTCAAGGTTCAGATACGGGTGGATGACTAAGATTCAGGTGTTCATTTGGACAAGGTATGGCTGTTAGAAGGCACGAGGATGAGTTGTGGAGCCATGTGCACTCATGGATGCATATAGGTAGTTGATTCATGATGTAACATGTATGTTAGGCCATTTTGAAGAGTTTATATGATGATTTGTGATGTTATTTTTGCTGACCCTAGTCTTTACAGTGTAAAACCCAAAGGGCTAGCTATGCAAGTCGCAGTGACTGGAAATATTAAGAGTTATTTATGACATGGCGATGATTGGAGATGTTATTAGGATGTGTTTTGATGTTGTGGGAAAAATTTTAGGTTTCCATGATGAGTATTTTACAAGTTATGTCAGTTTTGGTGAAACAAGATCAAGAAGAAGGTCATTTCCAGCTTGAATTGCATCTTATGATACTCACCCTAAGTTACGTGCTTTGCATGGGACCTTGTAGATTTGACAGATGTTTCTAAATTGAGTCTATAAGGTTTCAAAAAAAAAATGAGGTAATTTCATTGTCACATTTTTATGAATGAATGTTAAAAAGATAAACAACTTTTTATGTGTTTGAGACCCTAGCTCAAAAGTCGTATGAGAGAAAATGCTTATAAGTGGCCAGAATTGATTGATAGTGCATGGATGATGATTGGATCATGTAGAGAAATCATCTATGGTTTCAATAAAGGTATGGTACAACTTATGGTGATGAGTGGAATCCACTCAAATAGGCCTATTTATGAAGAAGTTTAGTTTGGGACAAGGTTTTCCAAATGATTTGAAAAATAAATGGAATTTGTTTTTAGTATGTGATTTTTTTATGATTTCCATGGTGGTTTTAGATCACGAGGATGCATAAAAATAGTGAAGTGTTCCCAATTTATGTTCACTGGTCAAAGGGCAGTTTCAAGAAATTCACAGAGATGAGCTTGGTCAGAGGAACTTCACTTAGAATTGGAAGGTGATATAATATTTTTTGGAAAAATGATTCAGAGGGAATAATGGTGGTATAACTTTGGTCTCATGATGAGTTGAGTTGATGTGGTTTACAATTATTTTTGTGAGTAATAAGTGTTATTGCATTTTAGGATATGACTAATTTTTTTGAAAGATTGAGTTGGTTGAGGCATAAAATGGATTATTTGGTTCTTGATCTCACCTAAAGAGTAAATAGGGATGAATTTTGGTTCTAATTAAGTCCCGTGGAGGTCTTTAAAGTTACAAAAAAGGTGTTAACTAGTGGGAATACTAAAAGAGGTGTTTGGGAAACTTGATTTGATGAAGATAAAAGTTGTGGTTTGAACCATTGGATGTTTCGTGATCTATAGATTTCATATATAAGTTGTATAGGTCTGGGAAATTCCATTGAGTTGTTACATGACATATTTGAGGTCATATTGGGTGGTCTTTAGGATGAAAGGTGAAATCATTTTTTTGATAGCAACTGTTTGGTGAAGGATATGATCCAGTGGGACCATTAAATGAAATAATTTTACTACATAAAGTAAAATTGAGACCATGGATGATTTTTAAATGTCACATTACACATGTGTGGTTATTTTTATATCTTAACTAAAAATAGTTTTGGTGTCATAGTATTTTTCAGATATAATGATGGAATTTTGAGGATTTTTGGTATAAGTTGGATGGTTTTAGGAATGCCCGACCTAGATGGGTAAAATGTTAATGTTTTAGTGATTCATAAGGTATTTTTTTGAGTCAGTATTGTAGATATAAATGAGGGAAACATACCGCTTCTGAATTTCAATCAAGGAGAACTTCTAAAAGTGATGTTTTGTGTGCAATTTGTAACTAGTTGAGTATGTGTGAAAAATGTGACCTATGTATGAGCTTTTTATAGATACAAAGGAATGTTTTGAGAACTAATAAAGTGTGTGATATGTTGAAGAATGAAAAAAGTGTGTGCAATGGTTTGAATCTTTGAGAAGTGAATATAGTGTAAGTGTGTGCAAGTTTAAAGACCTGGGGTTTGAAGGAGTGTGAGATGAATTTGTGATCTCCATCAATTTTGGCAGAAATAATACTTGGATATATTCATCATACAATCTTGTGTGAGTCAGTTCTTATTCATAGCATAGAGGGTTTTATCCTCCTTGCTATGAGTAATATCAACAAGGGTTTAGGGGTTAGTGCTCCTTGCGGGATTGGTGCCTCACTAAAGAAATATCTTGTGATGTGTAATATTCACTTAAGTCTTTGTTGTGTGTAATATCAACAAAGTTTTTTAGAGGGTTTTCTTCCCCTTGAGGGTTTCCCACTTACACCTTGTGCTATGGTGTTTCTTCTCTTGCTCATGGTTAATTGAACGAATGTTGTATGTTGTTGTGCACACTCTAATGGATGGCTAATTGATTAATGGTTTATGTGAGTGATCTGGAATTGAAATTAAAATTGTAAGGACTGATTCACCCCCCCTCTCAGTCCATTGTGCTTCCAACATATAACACACCACATATTACACATGGAAAATTCTTATCGATTAAGGGAAAAATGTAATTTTTTGGTGGAGATAATATAACTACCTTCGACATCACCAAAAGCTTCCCCATTTTCATCCATGATGGTCCTCAAGAATGCCATCATAACCCTTGTTGTAAATGTCCTCATTGGGCTTAGCAGGGCCCTGCAATGACATAACTAACAAGATAGCCAAAACAAATCGTGGTGGAAAATGTCATTCATGCATTAATTAGATGCAACACAACGATAAGCCAAAAATCCTTTGCTAGCAAATATGGCATATTGTTATCGAAAAATAGTTCAATGAAGATACCCAATACCCAAACAAATCATGAGAGAAAAACAACATGATCCACAAGTTAAATGCATAATGTCCAAAACCCAAGCAAATGATTAAGAGTGAAATAATAAATGTATGCTAGGATGTATACATAGACATCATTCGACCAAAATAAAGATAGGTTGATCCTTCTTGCTAATTCCTTGCTCATGTTTTATACAATTTGGGTTCAACGGACTGTTAAAAGTGATATTTGGCTTGCAATGGATGTTTCCATGTTGAGTGACATGGAGAAAAAGATGTTGAGTGACCTACATCCAAACATGGTCAGTTGAAAGAATGATTATCAATACAAAGATCAACAAAAAATCTTACAAAGAATATAAAAAACAAGGAAACTATTTACCAAACAAAACAAAACAAATTTCCCTGCAAACCATAAATTATTTTGTGTCATGGTTTTGTACGTAGTAGTTCTTATGTTTAAAATCAAATTTCAAATAAAATTACTTTTTATGAAGTATTAGATAAAATGAGGTTTTATCAGTGGTGAAAGTCAGAGAAGTTCATGAATAGATATAACACGAAATGAGGAAGTTTCAAATGAGGAAACATATAACAAGAAATCTATGCAGAGTTGTCTGCAGAGATTTTTCTTGCTTTTTGATCAAAACTATAGTTAAAGTAAAAATAAGGGAATATTCACAAATAAAGGGGTAGAAGAATATTTTCACAAAACAATAATGAAAAAATTTATAAAACACATCACATATTACACATGATGAATTCTTATTGATTAAGGGAAAAAAGTTGTCTCCCTAGAGACGATATGACTGCCTTGTGTAGTATAATATAATAAGAGCAACAATGTTGCAGAGTACTGTCGTAGCTGAAATGATTATGTATTGTGTTAAAGGTGAAAATTGAAATGATCTCATAGGAGACGTAGTGGTTGCATTTCGAGAACAATATCAAAAGTATATTCTTAGCAGTTGAGAACACTGTTGAGCAAGGACACAACTGAAGATTGACTTGTTATACCAGGTCTACCATGTTTAGTATAGCATACAAAGTTGTAATCAAGGAACCTGATTTTTACAACTCATCTGCAACAGAAAATACAAGAACAATGGGTTACAAAATGCAATTGTCATCATGGGTAGGTCTAATTTGTGATACGGAAGTGCACAGTCTGAACAGAGGCAACCTCTAGCGAAACATGAGACTGAATCAACAACGCCTTCTCTCTCCAGGCAGAGTAGCAGAACCTGTTAGTGTGAGTTATCCTATGTGTCCTCCTCTCATGTTGGAGGGTCATCTCACATGGGTTAGGTTTAGGGTTTCATATGTGTCATGCACTAGGGTTACTCAGCACCCTATATATAACCCTTTTCTATTCATTTATGAGTATGCCAAGACACTCCGCTGTCTTTCTTCTATGCAAGCTTTGTTTCTGTTGAGCAAGTTCTTCCATTACTGGTCATTTTTTCCTTGCTATCACTGGAGATTTCATGATTCCGTTAGATTGCAACTACTTCGTGGTGCCTCGTTTCCAATTTGATTATCGTAAACTCTTTTCATGGTACCAGAGCTGAAATCAGGTAAACGTGCACTCGATTTGTTTTTTGTTGAGATTACTCTTACTTGGTTTCGTTATTTTACTCTGCATGCAAGTCTTTTGATCACTATTTTCTGGAAATTATCTTGCTAATATCTCTAACAAGCTTTCTCGGATTTTTTTTTGTGTTTTTTTCTTGTGCATGTGCAGGTTTTTCAAAATACCTTGAAAAATCAAGGTTTTTTACTACTTTTTTTAGTTGGACGTAACTAAATCCAAAATAGAAATTATTTTCATTTTTTTTAATTTATTAAAATGGAAGTGAATTTTTTTTAAGATCTCTGTTTTTTGCAGGATATTTGTCTATGCATAATAGTCTATGGTTGCAGGATCTTTGTGTTCTTCTGTCGTGGTTACTCGTGGACTGTAAACTCTTTTCCTTGGCGCCCACAACAACATCTACCACGTTTTTTAGTTTAAAGGGGTTGTTGGCTGCCCCTCTGACCGTTTTCGTGGACTGTATAACATTTAGCTTTGTTCCACCTCCCTCCAGCCGTGCCCACGCACCTACAAAAAACTCTTTTTTACTTGGCGCAGCCTGCTAACACCTCTCTGCATTTTTAACCTCTCCTTGGCGTGGCTTGCACTCATCTCTACATTTTTTTGGTGTTGTAAACTCGTATGCGTGGACAATAGTTTACCCTTGGCGCCCACACATCTCCCAACATCAAAACGACCTGGTAATCTTTCTCCCGCGCAGCCTATTGTTTTTCTCTACGTTGTTTTTGGCACGGCTTGTAACTCTCAGTCACCCTTTGGTACAGTCGGGTTTGTTAAGTTTTTTAATTACTTTCCTTTTTTAATTTCACTCAATAAAATCCTCAGTTTTTTAAAACAAACGGCCCGTGTTTTCTTTGGTTTTTTTGATTAAAAGCTTTCCTTTTAAAACAAAAAAACAAACAAACTCCTTTTTTGGTATGCGTTTTAAATAAACAAAACTTTCTTTATTTAAAGATACTTTCTAAAACGCATTCAATCTTTTTAAAAAAAAAAAAAAACCTCATCTAAAAATCTTCTTTTAAACGCATTCTTTCTAAAACTTGTAAGTTTTAAAAAATATTAAAAAAAAGCGCTTTTTGCAATAATTTTTTTTAATTAAAGCCTTTTTCAAAATTCATTAGATTTAATTAAATTAGATCTAATTTTATTTCATTAACATTATTTAACACTGTCTTTTTTTTCAAAAACTCCATAGCTCCAAAATAGTAAAATTGGGCATTTCCAAACGCTAAATTTAGGCGTTATTGGCATTTTTTTCTCTCTAATGGTGCGCTCAAGTGTGCAGTGACACTTCGTGCACCTCTTTGCCTTCCAAGCTCCTTTCTGGTGTTTTGAAGACTATCTGAACTCCTTGAGTTCCCAAACCTTGTATTTCACCCTTATTATTGTTTGCGACTAGTGAGTGTGTCTGCCATAGTCTGCAACAAGGGGGTTTCCTTTTACGACGTGAGATGTTTTTTCTCACCACCAGGGTTGGATTTCACCTCATTTATATTTTTTGCTTGTGCTTGTTTACGGTGTCCTTTTTTGTGCTCCACAAAACACTGTTGTGGTCTCCTCTCTTGCATGTTATTACGCTAATTGCAAGATGAGTTACCAAGTGTTTCAAACCGCATGCACGAACCCAATTGTAATCAACACATTAAACTATAAAGTGCCAAAAGTAAGGGGGTTGTTATTGTCCTGAGGTGGTTGTGTTTCTTTTCTACATTTCTTTCTCTCTCTCTCACGATGAATGCTCTTTCAATTCCTTTGCTTATGTCATTCAAATTTTTTGAATGGAGATCAAAAATAATAATGAAACTAAGGGGTAAAGGGTTATTTCGCATCACCATGGGAGACTGAGACTGAACCAGATGACAAAGATGAAAAATATAAGTGGTTAAACCATAGTGATGAAGCTTTTGGTCTTCTTTGCATGTCTATTTCTCCTAACTTGCTCTTCCACATTGAGGTGTCCAAAACACCTAAATCTGTGTGGAAAATGTTGGATGTGATGTTTGGACAACTAGATGACATGAGAGTGCATGAGTTGGAAAATGAACTACTAGGGTTAAATCCTAGTGACTTTGAAAACCTACAAGCTTTCTTCTCAAAAAAATGTCCACATTAGATTATTGTTAAAAGGATGTCAAGTAGAAAAGAAATATTCTCAATTGATCTTGTTGATTCTCTCTAAGCTAGGTCCCAAATATTATGTCTTCGTGTCAACTTTCTACGCTACAAAAGTTGCTTTGGGCGATACTTGGACTATGCCCTCCTTTGACTATTTTTCGTCCCAACTCATTCAAGAATAGGACAAACTCATTCAAATGGGGTCTCTCAATTCCAAGTCACATGCCCTTGTAGCAAGTACTAGCAAAGGAAAGAAGAATGAAAAGAAGAAAGAAACAAAGGATCAACCTAAGAAAGAAACCAAGACCAAACCTAAAAATGACACAAACACTTCGACTTCTGAGCCTAAGGCACAGAAAAGCAAGTATTTGTGTTCCTATTGCAAGAAGTCTGGTCACAATGAGCAACACTATTTTAAGAAACAGATTGATCACTTATCTCATTTACTTGAGAAGAATAAAATAAGTGTTCCTGAATCCATAAAACAAAGTGCTCCGAAGGCTCGAGTCTTCTGCTGCAAAAGGTTCTAAAAATGATAAGAAGAAAGGAAAGGCCCTTTTAGCCAGAGTTGCTCCTTCATCGACATGGATTATAGATTCTGGTGCCTCACACCACATGGTTTCTTTGTATGTTGAGTTTTCCAACATTGAACCTTGTGGTATGTCCCAAATCACGATGGGTAATGACACAACAGTGTCAATTTCTGGTATTGGATTGGTAGAGATGGATAAGGGAACATTTAACCAAGTGTTGAGTGTTCCTAATATATCTACCAATCTTCTATCGGTTTACCAAATTACTCACCTTGGTGAAGGAATGCAAGTGGAATTTGATCCTAACTCAATGATTATTTGTGAGCTCAACAAAAACACTACAGTGGCTGAGGGAAAGGCAGATCACCGTTCACAATTGTACACCTTCTCCCACTTTACTTCTGATTCTACACCCACTGCCTTGCTCACTCATTCAAATGAGGATAGTAAGCTATGGCATGAGTGTTTTGGACATCTAAATTATTGCTACCTTAAATAATTGAGTCAAAACAAAATGGTCAACGAGTTGCCTCACATCAAGTTTTCTAAGGGTCTTTGTGAGGGTTGTACCCTTGGAAAGCATCTTGAAAAGAACTTTGAAAAAGGAAAAGCCTTGAGAGCCACTCATCCTTTAGATCTTGTTCATAGCGATGTTTTTGGTCCATTTCCTTCTCATTCATTTACTAGAGCTCTTTATGTGCTGACCTTCATTAATGACTATTCACGATATACTTGGGTATATTTTCTTAAGCTTAAGTTTTAAGTCTTTGAACATTTTCAGGACTTTAAGGCTCTTACTGAGAAACAGGCTGAACGGTCTATCAAGGTTCTTCAAACTGACAATGGAGGTGAATATGTAAACAATAGTTTCATGGATTTCTGTACTTTTGAAGGGATCTCTTTGCAGCATACAGTTGCTTACAACCCTTCACAGAAAGAAAGAACCGTACTCTGAAGTAGATGGCCACTTGTATGATTCACTTGAAGTCTCTTCCTCCACAGTATTGGGCTGAAGCAATGAATTGTGCAAATTACATTCAGAACCATGTTCCACACAAGGCAGTAAGAGGAATGACACCCTTTGAATCCTGGTTTGGATGTAAGCCTAATGTTGAGCACTTTCGAGTCTTCAGATCCAAGGCTATGGCTCGGATTCCCAAGAAGAAATGTAAGGCTTTGGAACAATAATCCAAACCTTATATCTTTGTAGGGTATCCTGATGGCATGAAGGGATATCGATTGATGAATCCTACTTCTCATGAGTTTTATATTGAGAGAAGTGCTAAGTTTGATGAGTCTTCTTTGACTTCTACTTATCCACCTATAGAGGTTCTTCAGCTCACTGATTCAGATTCTGACTCATCAGATGATGATACTGTTGAGCGTGCTCCTCTTCTGGATCCTTCCGACCATCAGACCTTTGAGTCTTTTAATTCTGATAGTAGTGATGATGAGGACTATGTTCCTTCTCACTCAAGTGAAGAATCTTCTGACTCTGAGCTTGATCCTCCTGGTCCCCTTTGGGCCAGGAAAACTTTGCAAAGTGCTAGAGATTTAGTTAGAGATACTTTGGATATGAGACGTACTCGCTCAGATTTCATTGGACCCCACTCTTTCTTCACCTCTACTTCTCATCCACAGTCTTTCCAGGAGGCTTCTGGTATTCCTGAGTGGGATTCTACCATGGATGAGGAGTATTCCTCTCTCATGAAGAAAAATCATTCGATGTAATTGGGTGTTCTAAACAAAGTATGGAGTAGATGGAGACGTAAAAAATTTTAAAGCATGATTAGTAGCTAAGGGTTTCTCTCGAATAGCTGGGGTTGATTATACAGAAACCTTTTCTCCAATTGTGAAGATGACTTCTATTCAACTGACCCTAGCCATTTCCATGGCAAACAGATGGAAAGTCCATCAAATTAGATGTTAAGAGTTCCTTCCTTCATGGTGACCTAGATGAAGAGATCTATATGGAACAACCTTTAAGTTATGTCCAAGATTCCTCCCTCGTTTGTAAGTTAAAGAAGTCTCTTTATGGCCTTAAACAAGCCCCTCGGGATTGGTATGCCAAGATGGACTCCTTCTTACTTACATCAGGGTTTACTAGGTGTCACTCTGATCCAAATGTTTATATTCTATGGCAAGATGAATCCATACTCATTCTTGTTTTATATGTTGATGACTTGTTGATCACAGGCAACTCTTCCTCTATTGTTGATTCTATGAAGATCATCTTAGCCAACAAGTTTTCCATGACTAATTTAGGTCTGCTTCATTACTTCCTTGGGATACAGATTTCACAATCTGACTTGGGAATCTTGATTTACTAGCTCAGTTTTAGATGTCTTATTTCAAGTCTTCTCCTACCCCTTTTTTTTTCGGGGTTAAGTTGGTTTTATATTGTTATACTCCCTTGGTTGATGGTACTCTTTATCGATAGTTGGTGGGAAGCTTGATTTACTTGACTCACACTTGACCAGATTTATCATATACTGTTGGGATGGTGTCCATATTCATGCAGGAGCCACATGAGCTACATTGGAAAGTAGCTAAGTGGATCCTTCATTATGTTCGTGGCACTTATGTTGATGGCATTCACTATTATGGAGGGGTTCATATTGACTAGATTGGATTCACAGATTCTGATTGGGCCAGTGACTTAGATCATTAGAATTCTACTTCTGGCTATAGTTTCTCTCTTGGTTTGGGTCCTATTAGTTGGTCTAGCAAGAAGTAGAATGTAATTATGATATCATCTATAGAGGCAGAAATATAGAGGAGCAGTTAATGTTGCCATAGAAGCTATTTGGATACAGGTTATTCTAACAGAGTTTGGCATCCACTTTCAGAGGCCTACCATTATCTACTATGATAACATGAGCACAATCTCTATTTGTAGAAATCCAGTTCAGCATCAATAGAAGAAGCACATTGAGACCCATATGTACTTCATACAGAGCTTATTCATGATGGTATCATCAATGTTCAGTACATTCAGACAACTGATCAAATTACAGATTTATTCACCAAGCCCTTCACTGAGATGAAGTTTCTTCACTTACGGTCTCTTCTTGGGGTGAGGTCTTCTTTAGCTACCCTTCTTCTTTGGGCTATGTAGTCCTTCTTTTCTTCTTCTTCTTCTAGGAATATTGTGTTTATATATGGGCACCTTATCAGACCTTTATTTTCTGGGCCCCCTTGGCACATCTTTCTTAGTTGTTTAGGAGTGTCTTCCTCTTTCATTTGAATCATCATAGCTGCTACTCCAGCTTCGATGAAGGGGGGGGTGTTATTGTGATTTATCCTATGTGTCCTCCTCTCATGTTGGAGGGTCATCTCACATGGGTTAGGTTTAGGGTTTCATGTGTGTCATACACTAGGGTTACTCAGCACCCTATATGCACCCCTTTTCTATTCATTTATGAGCATGCCAAGACACTCTGATGTCTTTCCTCTATATGCAAGCTTTGTTTCTATTGAGAAAGTTCTTCCATTACTGTTCATTTTTTCCTTACAATCATTGCTGGAGCTTTCACGATTCCGTTGGAGTGCAACTACTTCGTGGTGCCTCGTTTCCGATTCGATTCTCGCAAACTCTTTTCAGAACCCCTGCTGATTGAAGGCATTCACAAGCACGACAGAGGCCTCCTTAATCAAACTGCTGTAGTCATCTTTTTTTGTTTCCCCTTTTCCTTTTCCCATCACCTCTAACAAACTGAGGTGAGGACCATTTGACCCGAACACCTTCACCACCCTCGATGCCACAGGGACCATTCACGGCAATGCCTCATTACATATGCCATTGTCAATTGCCAACAACTAAAAATAATGTCGATCCTATTGCCAAAGGAAATGTAAATGGATGCTTCTAAAGTAGTGAGGTGGCTAAAAAGAGTATGCGGTGATCAAGAGCTAATTGCTGAGTTGAGAGACATTCCGCTTGGTGAATGTAACAACAGAGAAAGTACATCAGATAGAGAGGTGGAGGAGATCCAACACACAAACCTCATGTAAGCGAAGCCTCAGGTGGAAAGGAATTTGAAATAGTGATATGTAGAAGCCAACGCTGAAATGCAGAAGAAAGCCCCTACAACCAAAAGCACTGCGGGTGCGGGGATTTGGGTGCCCATTGCATATAGCCAAAATGGGGGCAAGCATATTGTCAAACTCTTCCTTTCTACTTGATACCAGGATACACGTATGGGGAAGAAAGATGATTAATGTAGTTGTAGAGGGAGGGCATTGATATATGTTATTTTATAGCGGGTGTAATACCCAAGACAAAAACAACCGGCATACGGGGCAAAACAGGTCAATGAATTATCCAACAAAGGAGCCATTGATTTCCTTCGCAAGCAATTCTGCCAATAAAAGATATTAAATAAACAACTTTGATATAAATAAATTACAATAAATGATCTGACATTGCTTTCCTTGAATTTGCTGAAGGTTATAATAACATGTAAATTTAAAAACCAATCAAATTGAAAATAAATAAAATTATTTTGTTTAAAACTGTACAAATTTATTAATATAAAAAATATATATTTGTTTATGAAAAATAATAACACTATCTTATTAATTGAAAAACACAAATAATAATAACCATTTAAGCAAAAATGAAACATATAATATACTTGCCTTTGGAAGTACTAATAAAAGAAGTTGGACTTAAAAAAAATCCAGGATTATAAGGTATAACCTAAGCCAACCAAAATATTCAATGTCCCCGCCGTATACGTAATTGAGAATAGCAAATGATCCAAACCCTTCGGGCCTCCTATGCCCTCCCTTTTCTTCCTACGGATCTCTAAAGTCAAAGCCAGAGGCCGCCAAAAGCAGAATAAAATTTCGCGAACATTGAAAAATTCCTGTCAGAATCCTACGATTTGTATATCTGGTCATAATATATTGTTTGGATAACTCTGTTAGGGCTTGTAATTGTAATCCATGGCGTATGTTGATCACGCATTTTCCATTACAGAGGACGATTTGACGGGCTCTTATGTTGTACATAATAAGCCTCCTGTGAAGGAGATTTCTTTGGCCCTGGCTCTGCTCATTTTCGGCACCATCGGCATCATCATGGGCTTCATCATGACGTACGATAAGATCGGAGGAGATCGGGGTCACGGTAAATAGTTTTTAATCCATTTTTAATATATATTTTAAACTTGTGTGAAGGTTTTGTTATCACTGACAAAAACCCTCGATTTTTTCAATCTTTTAGCGACAAATTCTAGCAAATTTAGTTAGATTTCCGCTGTCCAAGTACTGGTGGCTATTTTTTTCTCATTAAATCCTAGATTCTTTCGATTTTTCCCCATCAAATTGTTGGTGGTAGTTTTCCCCATAAATCCTGATCAATAAATTTAATTGACTATGGCCATAACAGTTTTTGAGCTTCCAGAGTCCATGATAATCACACCAGGCTTCTGGAAAGACCTGTATGAGTGTTATTTAAAACAGTGTTTCGGATCTCCTCCTCCTTTGTTATCCTGATGATGGATCGTAGAGGGGGAGGAAACCTCGATCAAAAAACACACACCGGCCTCTCCAAAAACTTGGTACAATAACTATAGATAGTTTTCAGCACTTGAATTCCCCATTGTTTGCTGAGCTGTTGAAACCCTAGAATTTCCGTTTTTAGCTGATAACTTTAAGTAATCTCAGTTAATTTTCTCCTATTGAAGTGTTTCATGCGTGTTTGCCTGATAATGGCCTATATTTTGCATCCTTCAGTCATAGGTCTAAAAAAATTTAATCAATTTTCCTCTTCTTTGCTAGCCGTCAGTTTTAGTGAGAAAACTCCAGATTTTCTGGGCATGAGATAAATTTAGGCAATTTCAGTCAATTTTCCTCTATCAAAATGCCAGATGATAATTTTTCTGATAGAACTGTGGATTTTCAATTGAAGAGTGAAAATAACTTTGTCGATTTTATTCTATTTTAGGTGACAGTTTATAATTACTCAGAAAACCATATATCCTTCACTCATAAGTGATTTTAATCAATTGCCCTCTATTAAGTGCTAGATGCCCTAGATTTTCCCTCAATAAGTAATAAATTTTAATTTAACTAATTTTTGTTAGTTTTCTCCTATTAAAGTCCCAGATGTTAGCTTCGCCGATAAAACCACAGAATTTCCATCCATGAATTATAAATTTAAGCACTTTTAATCAATTTTCTCTTTTTGACGTGCTACATGTTATTTTTACCTGTAATCTATCTATATTTTCTATCCATTGGCGACGATTTTAATTAGTTTTGAACATTTATTTAATTTCCCATAATGGAGTGACATTAGTGTTCTTGATAAATCCATGGATTTTCCATCCATAACTTATGCGTGATCATTTAAACCAATTTTCCCTTGTTGAAGTGCTTGATGTTAGTTTTACCAGTAATCAGTTATGGTGATGAATGTAATCAATTTTGTCAATTTTCCCTATCAAAGTGCCAGATGTTAGTGTGTTATGATAAAACCTTAGCTTTTCCATTGAGTGTGATAGGTTCAAGCAATTTTAGTCAGGTTTCCCTATCAAAGTGGCGGATGCTAGTTTTGCTGATAAAACCCTAGGATTCCAGAATTCCATCTAGGAGCAATGAATTGAATCATTTTTTGGTCAAACATTCCTGACCAAAGAAAAAGATGGTAGTTTTGTCGAGAAATCCCTCAAATTTCCACCCGTGGGTGATAGATATAAGCAATGTTAATTAATTTTTGTAATATCCCTGAAAAATACTTTAGACAAACTTGGATATTTTTGTCAATCCGTAGGGCAGTAGTATAAAAAACTAACTTTTATAACAGCAACAATAATTTGATTTTTTTAATAAAAAACAACAAACCATTGAGTGTCAAAACAGTCCTTTATTTATTGATTACGAACAAGCTTACCATAAAAATGCCAGAGTCTAAATACAATCATTTTGGAGCTAAATTGGCGGAACACTTGTGCCCTGAATTGTCCTTGCAACTCCTGAATGGGATTACCCAGCTTAAATATGAGGGATTCTGTCCTCAAATCTGTGTATAGGAGGGTTTTCATCCTCTCTTACAGATGCAAAAGCAAAAGCTACTTGCAAACAAATATGTAGTTGATAATTTTTCCAAGATGTTCCAACAATAAACCCCAAATCTGCCTTTATAACCTCCCATCCTCTTCCAGAGTGGGCACCCCCTTCTGGAAATACATGCATGCCCCCATAAACCAATAAAATAATACTTTATTCCCCTCAAGTTGGCGTTCCATTTTAAAATTAGGAATATGCAATATTAAAAAGCTCAAACTTCCCTTTATCCTAAAAATAGGATTTGTTTTCTCATGTAGCCCCTTTCTATCCTTGGCGCCCCCACTATAGACTCTTTTATTTAATTACTATCCAACTTGGCATCTAATAATAGGAGTACACCATTCTATTATTTAATTATTATCCAACTTGGCACTTAATAATAGAAATACACCATTTTATTATTATTTTATTCTATTTCTGCTGTTTGGTTTAAAAATATACTTTAAGTGTCCTTTCTCCAATTAAAATATAAAAATATCCTTGGACCACTTATATTAATTTATTTTCCTCTTTTGATTTCCCCTTAGCCTACGAAAAATAATAAAAATAGGCTTTAGGTATTCAAAATTAGTTAATTCTGAAAAGGGGACATTACAGTCCACCCTTCCCAGAATTGCTTGCCCTCAAGCAATTGCAAGCTGAGATCCCAAATCCACCTTGGGAATTTGCAATTCCCAGCCTCAATGCTTGATGTGATGCTGACATAAATGACTGTGCATATTGCCGTTGACAAAACTGTTGTCTAAATTGCTGCCCAAACTATTTATCATTAGTTGCTGATCTAAAAATTTCAGCAAGTTCAATGCCAACATTAGTATTTGTTGAGTCATTTTCCTTAGGTGCATGCACGATGCTGTAAGTTGTATCCTTCACCCTATCTTGAAATGACATAATAGGGAGCAACAGATCTGAAATAGTCTTATACGTTATGTTGTAATCAAAATGCTCACCTTCTTGCACATAATAGGAACTGTACCCTCGACACCTCCATCTTTGGGACTCAAGACTCCCGAATTAGTGCTAATCAAAATGTTCTCCTCCAATGCATATCCATCCATGATGCTACTCTGAAAATCGATCAATGACTTACCCGTTGAATGTTCGGAGGATCGTTCATGATTTGGCGCATCTTCTTCCATCTTGAGCTGGTTGCATCCAACAAGTAATGTCCTTTCGCCCTTGACTTCCTCACTTTTATTTTTATAGTTATTTTGCAAATCCCCTTCATATGGCACAAACACATTCTTTGGGAGATTGATGGGTGCTTCTTGAACATAAACATCTTTTTCAACTTCCTCTTGTATGGCGGATTCCTTCATGGGTTGCTTCCTCTTAATTTCTTGTAGCACTAATTGTTCTTCATTCTTCTTCAACCCTCTTATGTATTCCCACAACCCTCTTTTATTTGGATTCCTCATTTTTAGTAACTCCAAGTAATCATTAAAAGAAACTTCAGATTTAAGATGATCAAGCATCCCTTGATACTGGTCAAAGATTTTGGGGGCCTCAAGTTTGTACTTTTCTATTATTACCAACACCTCTTGAATGGGATCCATATTTTCGTCCTGTTGTAAAAACATTGCTTGAATAAACATGACTTCTAGCTATTTTGTAGCTTTCTTTTTGTCCCTTTACTGGTACCTGACTTCTCTGTCACTACCCTGCATGAAGTTCAAAGTTGCAAGTTTTTTTATTTTTTTTCCTTTGTGTTTTTTTTTTTTAATTTTCCGTCCACAGACTGGGAGCAGATTCACTATGATACCATTGTAATATCCCTGAAAAGTACTTTAGACAAACCTAGATATTTTTGTCAATCCCTAAGGTAGTAGTATAAAAAACTAACTTTTATAACAACGATAATATGATTTTTTTAATAGAAAACAACAAACCATAAAGCGTCAAAACAATCCTTTATTTATTGATTACGAACCAGCTAACAATAAAAATACCAGAGTTTGAATACAATTGTTTCGGAGCTAAACTGACGGAACATTTGTGCCCCGAATTGTCCTTGCAACCCTTGAATGGGAATACTCAACTGAGATATGAGGGATTCCATCCTCAAATCTATGTAAAGGAGGGTTTTCTTCCTTTGTTACGGATGCAAAAGCAAAAGCTACTTGCAGACAAATATGTAGTTGATAATTTTTCTAAGATGTTTCAACCATAGTTAGAATACTCGCACTCGGCAAATACTCGGCCGACCCCAAAAAAAAAAATTCGGTAAAAACTCGGCAATATTCGGCCAATACTCGGGAATACTCGATAACTTAAAAAAAACATAAATTTGCAGCCAAAACTGTGTATTTGCAGCGTTTTCTTTCATTGCTATTAATGCTTTCTTTTTGTTGGGACCTTAACGATAGCCTTCAGTCTTGTGTTTGAGGATGCACAAATTGGAGTGTAAACACGAAAAAACTATTAAAATAGCAAAAAAAAATCTACGCATCTGTTGATATATGAAGTCAACATTTGAATAAGTAGGTTGCGACCAAGCTGGCAGGCGGGACGATTAGTCCGAGCACGGGAGAATACTCGCTGAGTTTTGGAAAGCTATCCAGTATTTTTAATTACTAATCTGTCTACAGGCGATCAAAGATCATGATTCTTTCAGAAGATTGCAAGAAGTAGCTTGGTCCAAAAAGGTGCAAAAATGGATTTTATGAAAATATAAAAAATATTGCCATCAATGCGTAGTGCTTGAGAAAATATGCACTTTTAGAGAAAACG